>FIZR01031974.1:0-29863 GCA_900060175.1 Ferrisia virgata | reverse complement strand
ATTTTTTTCTTTACAAATAATGAAATTATTTCGCGGTGTTAGTCGTTTGGAGTCACCTCGTACGATGTTATATTTCGATATGCTAAGTACGAGAAGGATACGAATGGTGGTCTACGGTCTAGCTGCTGGGGATATCGGTCCCCATACCAGACTCAGCAGTTAGCACGGAGCACGCTGATCGATCCCGGTCCACCCACCCGAGTGAGCTTTGCTCGCAAGTCTGGTCTGTTTTCTTTCTATTTTTGACGTTTTCGAAGTCCGGCAGAAGCCCTTAAGTGGGAATCTGCCTGGCTTCGAAATCGCCAAGCAAAATAAATGTGATTCCTACCGGACGGTCTGTTTAGTAACACGATTCGAACGTTCACGACTCGATTCGTAATTTTCACATCGAAGTTTGGTAAATTCAAAACGCTGAAAATTCGGTTACTTCGAAGACCGTCCGGTAGGAATCATATTCAATTTGCTTGACGAATTCGAAGCCAGGC
The DNA here is from genome assembly GCA_900060175.1 of Ferrisia virgata. Classification (NCBI taxonomy): domain Eukaryota; kingdom Metazoa; phylum Arthropoda; class Insecta; order Hemiptera; family Pseudococcidae; genus Ferrisia; species Ferrisia virgata. The sequence continues at coordinate 29,378 of FIZR01031974.1, read as the reverse complement.
AGATCCCCGATTAAGGGGTTCTGCCGGACTTCGAAGACGTCAACGATAAAAAAGAACAAGACCAGACTTGCGAGCAGAGCTCACTCGGGTGGGTGGACCGGGATCGATCAGCGTGCTCCGTGCTAACTACTGAGTCTGGTATGGGGACCGATATCCCCAGCAGCTAGACCGTAGACCGCCATTCGTATCCTTCTCGTACTTAGCATACTGAAGTATGTCATCGTACGAGGAGACTCCAAACGACTAACACCGCGAATTGATTTTGATTGTTGAAAATTGAAAAAAATAAGAAAAAAAATATTAGTTTAAATGGCCGAAAGCAGCGTACCATGCAAAGTACGCCCCCCTGTCACGTTAGCACACCGAACTTACGAAGTGCAATGTAAGTCCGGTGAGGTCCCAGCCCCTACGACGTGGACGTGTGACTAGGAGTTGAAGCAGGAAGCGGATCCTGCTCCCATTGAGGGGCCAAAATAAATTAATAAGATTTGAAAATAATTACACTAAGAAAACAATTATACTACAAATAAATCGGTTAACGAAGTAAAATTAATGAACAAGCAATGGGTCACAGAAAAAGCTTACAATTTACTAATCATATAAGCAAACAAGCTTACCAATGTATCAATACTTATAGCGTAAAAATTCTACTCAACTTACAAAAAAACGCAAAATGTGTAACTTACCAATTTTTGTTTGTGCTAAGTTATAAATAAAAAACAAAAACCAGCATCTTAAATAAGTATCTTACATGGGTTCATTGAGCAAAACATTTACCTGATGAATCAGCTGTAAATTCGCACATGAACGATTTACTGCGTTGGTTAATCTAGCAACAATTAAACTCATCTCATGTCACCTCATTTTAAATTTAAAAAAGAACAAAAAAGAGCAGTCATCGAATCCTAGACAGTGGGCTTGTAGCCTTAAACATCCTTGAGAATTGCAACTTGGTTTCAAATTTATGCATAAGATATCACATACAACGTAGCCAACACAGAAGTATTTATAAAATATGAATTATAGGCAATAAAACAATAAAAATTGAGCTTGTCATTTTGAAACAAAATTTTTAAAATTTAATACACTGCAAAAGTACAACCACATGCTCAATTATTTGTAGTATTTTAACTTGCCATAAGCAATCAAATATTGCAATAGCTAAACGTTACTCAATATGCATTATCACTGGGTAAAAATCTGCTTTTAAGTAAGGCAAATTAATTTGTAGAGAAAAATGACCAAGCTTAGTAATTCCTGAAAATCAATCAAAAGATAACAGTCGTCTCAACTGTACTGCTGCCAACAAAGTACAGATCTTCCTCTCCCTCTTGAACCAGGTACTTTGCCGAAGAGAATATCCTTTTCTAGATTCTCCTCGGTCAGGCTGGCCACGTGTCCAAAATATCTCATGATGCGTACTTCTCCCACAGAACGCTCAGCTTTACTGGCTCCTCCAGTTCTTCTACGATTGACTTATTTGTCCTTTGTGCTGTCCATGGAATCTTCCCCAACATTCTTGATCCACACCTCAAAGGCATCGTATTCTTCTTTGTCAGTGTAATCTCAAAACAAGCACAGGTAAGCTGGAGAAAATTGAAAAAAAAAACAAAAAGAAGCACAATGTGAGCCAGTACACTTGAACAAAGAAAACTTGAAAAATGAATAAATTATATACTCTGAGGATCCACAAGAGTATCCAGGGAAAACTGCTATTGAACACCGGCACATACCCCAATAATCACTGCTAAATATAAATTAAAAGAGCAAACTATCCAGCTGAATTAAAAATGCGCAAAATGCAATGGCACTGCCACCGCAGGGTCGATATACAACAATGCCAGTCAAATAATACTGCAATATAAATTTTAACCCAATTTCTGGTATAAAATACCCACCATTTTTTGAAAGAAGACATAATTCCAATCAATCTTTCGAAAATGTTTTTGAAAAAGATTTCTATGAGCTGAAAAAGACGCTTAAGCTACCTCAACCTCGCACTTTTCAAATTTTTCTAATAAAAAATAAATTTTGCTTAATCAAAGAAGAACCATCGTCTTCAAAAGCAACTCTGAAGTTGAAATTTCACCGATTATCTAACCAAATGTTGTAAATTACTCGATGGAACTCGCGGAAATTCAAAAAAATCATTATAAAACCGTTCAAAACTAAACAACAAATCATAATTTGAAAATTTTTCTAATCGATACTGACGATTTTTTTAACTTATCTAAAAAATTTGATGATCTGAGAAAATTCTTCACCTTTGGTAATCCCAATGAAAAAAAAACTGTAGTGATGAAAAACGTTCCTTACTCTCTGAGAGATGATGAAATTCCGAGATGCTCTTCCAAAACAAAAAATACTGTTTTAAAAACACATCGTCTATACCGTAGTCAAAAACAAATTCTAGACTGTGCCATCGATGACCAAGCATGCTGGTTAACGAATCTTCCGACTTCAAGAGTATGTGCCATCGATGTCCAAGCATACTGGTGAACAAATCTGCGACATCGAGAGTATTTTCCAGGCTCCTATGAAAATAGAAATGCGACATAAACCGAAGGACCAGTACAACGCCATAAAAATTTGAGTTCAAATGAATTAGGTGAAATTCATGTTCAAATTAAATTATCGGTCATCATTAAGCACACCTCAAACCTTATGAATGTTTGAAAACAAGTTTTTAAAAAGCACCTTCATTTTCTTTTCTACACTTCCTTCTTGAATTTACGTTCTTTTTCCTTACTAAATGTTTCTTTCATTACCTTTAGTTCTTTCATCAAAAAAAATCTGTGAATTGAGTAAAATTTTCCTCTTTGTTCACCCCAATAAAATTCAAAATGGAAAAATTCGGGTCAATTCACAAAATTACAGTTTTGAATTACATCATAAAACATTCTATAATCATTTCTCCTCTCTTGTTTACTTCAATTATTTTAAATTAGAAAATTCAAGTTAATTCCAAAATTAAAATTAATTATTTCATAAAAGTTTTTCGAATTATTCTATTTTAAATTGGCAATATTTATTAATTCATGAAATTGAATTTCATAAAATTCTAAAACCTAAAATTAATTACCTTTTTTCAACTCTAATCGAAATACAATTTTTTGATTACATCACAAGAAATTTTTGAATTAAACTATCTTAACTTTTTAACCCCAATAAAATTCAATTTAAAATTAGAATATTTGTGCCAGTTTAGAAATTACAATTTTCAATTAGGCTCACTTTAAATTCACGCGAATTCACAAAATTTAAGATTTTTAATTACCCACTTTAAGAAATCCCAAAAGTAATTACTTCCTTAGTTAACAATAAAATTCAATTCTTATTTAAAAATTTATTTAATTTTAAATTACTGTATAGAATATTCTGACTAAAAAAATTACTTCTTGCGTATGCTAAAAAAAATGCAATTTGAAATTAGAAATTCGAATTTCAATATCCGATAACTTACCACATTGAAATTGAATTTTCCATGGTTTACACAAAAAAATTATTGTTGAAATAACTTAACACACACGACTAATTACATTATAAGAACCGCGAACGCATTTGAATAATTTAAATACCTCTCACATTGATAGGCAAACCAAGTACACTCGAAAAAGAAGTCATCAAAGCTTCACGAAAGTCACACACATACTGAGCAAATATTCTTGCTGCCTCCTCTAAAGAAAACGTTTCGAAAAGCAAGGTTTATTTTTATTTGGCCCCTCCCCTCCCCCTTCCCACTCCTTAAATTCTTTTTAATCGTCCGGCTTCATCATAGTGATTGCCACAGCTGTCCCTATCATAAAACTTACCACTCGCTGAGTTATTATCAAAACTGGGGCCTATTGTTCGCACTTGGTTTGGCATACCCTATTGTAAAATTAATCACCAGCACAAAAGACCCCAGACGTCATCCTGTTTTCTTTTGTTTGTGTCATTTCTTTTATGCTTCCCACCACCTGCTTCTTTTGTTACTATTTCAAAACTGCCCCAATAAATTTTAAATTCACAATTTTTCACTAAAACTTTCACTCTTTTGTTCACACAGATTTTATTTCTTTCTTTTATCCTCAGTAGTCTACTGTATAAAGATCCCTTTTTTCTCTTTTTTAGCTAATTGAGTCGGATTTAATTACACTTTTTGAGCACTTTTGCAATCATTTCAATTGAAAATAATACAATGTTAACCCAAAGTTCATTAACACTCAAAACCTATGAGGTACACATTCTGTCTAAATTTTAAACAAATTCATCCATTCCTTCTTTACACTTCGAGCACTGAATTATTCACTGCCCTTCTGAATAAGTAACTGCATAAAATCAACAGAACTTTACCACTAAATTAATTAACACAAAGTTTTATTCATATAAAAAATTTTCAAATTACACACATTTTACAAATTGAATGAGTAAAAAAAAGGTCGTGATTAATCTTGTAAAATTACCCACGATTACATATAAATATTACATTTGAATATACATCGAAGAAATTTGGTTTAGAGTAATTCATACATAACAACAGGTAAGTAAACAAAATTTCCAAAAAAAAAAAACAAAACGACGTTTTAAAAAAAATTAATAAACCAGAAACGAAAACTGCTCATTGAAATAACTTTCCAAACTAGAAAACATAGATCATTCTGAATGAAGTCCGCAAAAAATAAATTTCTCGAGATAGTTATTGCAATGCTGTAATGCAAAAACCAAATATCTAATAGTATAATTCAAGGCCATAACGTTTTCAACATTAAGGAAAAGGGAACTATTAAAAATTAAAACACGTCGCTTTTAAGCGTAATTGTTTACATTACTTCAATGACGGCGACGAGCCAATGGCACAAAATGGAATTTAGCTTCCAGGATGAAAAACAAATAAATGTTTCAAAAGCATTGAATAAAAATGCGGATGAAAAAAAGTAAACAATACATTCGTATTTCATTTTCAATTATAAATATACAACATTAAATAAAAAAATAATACACGCGAGTAAAATCATTATAATTTTTTCGTAAGAAAAAAGCCATTTTTGTTTTTTATAAAAAAAATTATCATCTCACTATTTCAGTCCAAAGGAGGTGATCTGATTTGATTACTTATGAGAATTGATTTATAGACCACCTCACAAGTCTACCTTTGTATATAAAATACATCTTTGAGAAACGAAAAGGCGTATAGATACAAACAACACTACATACATATTACAAAGATGTACATTTACATGTACTCCTTAATGATCTTGTTAATTTCTCTTTATCAAACTCACACGTGGATATTGTCTTATTTTATTTCATACGAATGTGGTTTATCTAAAATGAAATCCTCGTTGAACTTTCGAACATCAAAACCAAAGGTATTTTTACACATTGAAAATAAAATAAGAATAAAAGGACCACATAAACACAAAATAAACTTAAGCACATTAGTAAAAAAAAAAAAAAAATAGTATACAACAATATTTCAGCCAATAATAAGTACACAGTTCACGAGAGAGTAAAATAATTCAACGAGTAAACCAAATAAGAGATATTCAATTCACTGTTGTTCATCATGAAACAAAAACGAAAACAAAGGCAGTATAAAAATATTAACATCGAGGAGAAGGGGGAAAGGGAGACAATAAAAGTATGGTTAATATTTTTGTATTGGTCAAACGGCGCTTTCTTGTTTGGGAGATATTAACGGCGTTGACGAAGGCGACGGTTCTTCTTCAGGGATGGTGCAACTGATGGGTGTATGAGCCCGGTAGACTGGATAACGGTAACCATCAGATGTGCTGGGCACTGAAGGAGGAACTCCACAGCTCTTCCTTGGTAACGTCTGCGAACCATATTGGTGAGTATCTTTGGGCGGTATCACCTGAAAAATACATTTCGTGGATCAAGTTAGGCTTACAATTAAATATAAGAAGTTTGTGATTAGAAATTTCTTCAGTAATACTAATTTAATGACAAACAAAAATTCGGATGGAGTATTATAAATCGATGCATTTTACACTTGAATAAAATTATACAAATCGCAAGATTTCAAAAAGCATTCAGTTTTACATTTTCTATCCTGTTTCTACGATAACTAGTAGGGTGTGCTTTCTAAACACATTTTATTGCTGCGGTTTAAAGTAGAAAAGAATCACAATCGTGTACACTTTTCACTAGTGCCATTTGCTCAACTCTCGAGATTATCGGGTGAAATTACATTTGAAAATAGTTTGTGACATTAACACCGAAAGTCTCGTTGAAGTTACGAGGTTTTTACTGTAATTAGTACAATGAGGGAAAGGCAGCACATAATTACACAAGTGTAAGTTGTACACTCGCAACAACTTTCAAACAAGAATTGTTCGATTAAATTATGGTAAAAAACTCTCAATGTTGAACTATGAAGCAGCAGAGGATGAGAACATTTTGTTACGATATATTTACAAAATGGTTCAATGAGGGACAAACAAAGTATCGAAGTTTAGAATTGTTCCTGAACCAAAGTTGAACACTAACAATCAACATGGAAGGAAATCTATCTTTGGATTAGAAAGAACTCTGCTCCAACATTTAGAATAAGATTCCTAACCTTTGATTCCTGAATTATTGAAGGCAAAATTTTGAAATGATAGAGAGTTGGCCCATGGCATTATTAATAAAGAACCTAGGTTTCAGACTAAAGCAGAGGCCTTATTTTTGAGGAAATTTTGGTATCGATATGTACAGATATTTTTAAAGCAAGTTATTTTTTTTAGTAGAATCAAGACTTTTTGAAACGTGCAACCCCTTAGAATAATCGTATTCCTAACATGAATAACGCGGTGTAGATGAAATAGCTGAACAAATAAAATTAAAAAAAATAAAAACAAAACAAATACGAACGCTTTGTTAAAGAGTTAAGCAAAATACCCAGGTTCTCGAATACAAACCAGATAGTATCCAGTTATAATCAAAATATTCCTTTTTATCATCAGCCAATCAGGTGAAAGATAAAAAAGATTCATATGAAGAACGAAAAATGAAAAGATCAAATCGATTGTGTCAAACGGGCAAAACCGTTCATGATGAAAGCTTCCAATTCTCGAGCAAACCAAACTGATGGTTACTATCTGAATCGAAAATCAGACTCGAAAAACCGGATATTTGTTTAACTCAATCGTTATATTTCAAAAAATAATTATACTTTTTGCTGTTGAACTTGTGCATAAAACAACGAAGTAATAAGCTAAAATGTAATAACCTGTAATAACCAATAACAAAATTCAAAAAATATCGATACTGAGTTGATACTACTGAATCTCATTATTTATATCAATTTTCGTAAAACCACTAGATCGAAGCCAAATTTCCTAAATGACTGGAATTGGCTTCTGAGTATAGACACTGGAACTACAAGATGCCCATCTAGAGATCACAGCGGTGAGGGAATTACACTAAATCCTGGTACAGAGTTGTTCATGATAATACTATTAGGAGCGCTATTCACTAAATCCCACCGAGGCATGCTCTAAAAAGTCAGCATGGTAAGTTTTGGATAAATGGTGAGTAACTGTTCACTAGTTCCCCTTACTATTAGGACCAACAGATGGGCATCTTGTACTTCCAGTATTTATGCTTCTGAGCTAGAAGTCAATACTGGAATAGAAGGAATTTTTCATGAGCTGGATAACAGATGAGCAATTCATGTGCTTATTGAAATCCAGATGGTTTTCAAATAAATGTGCTTGCTACGGTTCGCATAATGTAAGTTTCCGTTTGCTCCCATGTAAAAATAATTCATACACTTCCATCCATTAGGGTAACACAAAACCTGTGCAAAAACCCAGCACTTACATTATATAACAGCAAAAATACAATGTACTTACAACATTAGTCTTATTTAAATGGCTGAAATTCTGCATCGGCATGTTACCATTTCTCATGGTACAATATGAAGGATAACTCCTATTCAGCGTATTTTCAGCAAATAAATTATGCAGCGAGGGAATTTTCGCCTCAATAGTCGAAACGTGCTGCCTTCGATGCATGTAATCCCGACGTTCATCTATATCTGCAACATATATTCGCATACCAATTGTACAGAGCGCAATGTAAATTTTATGTATGTGCATGCATATATACTTATCTAACACTACATAATATAAGAACATTAACTACACAACTGAAATACCAACGCGATAACGATTAATTTCTTTCTACATCTACACATCTCATTTGTACGCGGTACAATTTTGAAATTATTTAATCCTTACATCTAGCTCGCGAGAAATACAAGAGATAAAACTGTATATTCAAGAAAAAGGAATCAACTCACCAGCAGTTGGCTGCGGTATAATGTCTGGGTCTTTTTCTTCGCTATCTAAGCCGATGTTGTTCTGATTAAGGAATATCTTATCGGCAAAATTATCCCGACTTTTTTCACCACTGGAGACACTGTCATTGGAGCTGTAGACGTTAGCGTCGTTTTGCAATTTGTTCTTATTCTGACGGCTCTCAATACGTGAACAATGAAGTTGAAGGGCGGTGGCTACGATGCAGGCGATCACAATTAGAGATATCACGACACCAATGACAATACTCATTGTGGTTGTTAAACGGAATCGTTCCAATGGTTTTTCAGCTGAAAAAAAAAAAAAAAGGATGGGTACAAATCATCAGGCTATTACTCAATAATCCATCAGAACTACCATGGGGTCTAGAACTACTAGTTGAGGGAACGTGTAAAAAGGGAAAGATTGAAACACTACAAATATACACAAATGACACCCTCAACGAGTAAATGTCAATTCCAGCTACTTGGACAATCAAAAATCATTCGAGTATAGACCACATTTTTTAATTTTTGCAGATTTTCAAAAATCAATAAAAAAGTTGAGAAGCACTTGTGTATTAATTCTGCATACCAATTTCACAGGAATATAGTAGCTTGAGTAAAATTAATTAGTAAAGACGTAAGACTCCATATAATCTCAACAAAGATCACGTGGTTATGCTCTTTTATGAAATGGTAGCAGAGTATGGTTCATCGCGGAAAATTACAAGATTGAAATTTTTTTACTTGACAAAAAGTAAGGTTAATCTATTAAGAAGACCTAACAATTATTCAGATTTACAACTAACGGAAATGAGATTAAGACACTTCAAAATACAGTAAAAAAAAATATACAAAAAATTGCGAGGGTATGCAGATGTAATTTTTTTTCTCTTGAGTCTTACAAAAAAACCTTGCTAAAACGGCATATGTAATTATAAGTTAGACCTCTTTGTAGAGGTATTCTCATTACTTTTCAATGTCATTCACACCTTGTCTATTTTACATGCAACAAACAAATAAAAACATGTACCCACATTCTTGAAATAAAAACTTCAAATTCAAAACTATTGTTAAATCTACAATTAGAGAGAATATTACTTTGTATACATACCTTCTTTTAATTTTAAAATCCTTTCAGAGTTGCCCATTGTGGTTGTTTCAATATTTGTACCATCACTGCGTCCTTTCATATTGGTGGCAAACACATTACCCACATAGTGGGTGCCAGCTTGCAGACCAGTTACTTGAAATCGTGGAGTTTGCGAGCTAATATTTGCCTTTAGGTCTGATTCAGAGTTCACTTCCAGATAAAACGTTTGAGGCATTCCCCCGTTATATCCTTCAGTACATCGGATTGAGAACGAGGTCATTGTAACATTCCAAACACTGCAATTTGATACTTTGTCTGGTTTACCTACAAAAACACGAAAATGTTAAACTCTTGCAGACAAATTGTACAGCTTCCATCACTGCCGTAAAAAAAATACTTCAGTTTAAACAGGCGGAGGGTCTATCGTGTGTAGAGTTCCTTATTTCACCAGGCAATATTATATACAATTTGCAATAAGGATACGTAGCACATTGCATCCCCCTTTTTTGTAATCGTGTTTTAACGTAATTAGTTCCACATCAGGTACATTTTGCTTTTGTGTGGTGAATACTATTTAAGCCAACCGAGTTCTTCCTCCTAACCTTGTCCAAACGTCCACCAAGCAACCTCGTGAGAGGCAACCAACGTAACGCGTAAAATACATAATCCTTTTTAATTATGTTGCAGTTAAAATGTTCAAGTGAAGTGGCGCAGGGTAGTGGTATTCCGTTGTACTGTTCAGTTTAGTTCAGCTTGGTCCTTTCGTGGTAAAGGAGAGCGGAATTTCACCATTTCGGATGTTTAAAACGAGCTAACGTTTCCCAATCTCATCCATCCCCTCTGAGTGTCTGTAACTTTCTTCTCTTTACGTTGGTATAAATCATTTTCACGAGCAAGGCAAACTTAGCTATAGTGTATTTATAGCATGTGCCCGGAAAAGAAAATTTAAAATTAAGTTTCCATCCTTTCTACCCTTCTCTCATACTACTGTCATCTTACTCATTTGGTGGGTTTCCGACTACTACTAGAACGACAACAAGACGTGGTCAAATTGTATAAAGTTTACCCCAAGCTTGGAATTCCTCCCTGTACCTTTGAAGCCGCAGCTCAGCCATTTCTATTGTTTGCCTCGTCGAATAATCCTATCGTGATTAAACCAACGATGCTGATGACGACGATGCGAATTAGGATTGTACCTAGTTTTGTAATCGCTTTAAGGTTGGAGTTTTTCCCCGCAGAACTGAATTACGTTCTAATTTTTATCAGCCGGCAAGAAAGATTTAAAAAAGGTTGAGATTTTGAAAACAATGGTGCGGGGCAGACACGAGCGCAATGGAAAGATAAAGGATTAAGTCGTTTATTTTTACAAAGAAGCGACGAGGTAACGTTTAATTTTCCTCTCAAGGGAAGACGTTAATTTTGAAATGACAGACTGGTTTAGTATTACTAAGATATAGTTGGTGAAATTATCCAGAAATTGAGAAGTTATAATAATCGATTTTGAAATAGGAATAGCTCTCTACGAAACAAAGTATTCTTAACATGTTCCCAAAAAACTAATTTTACAGTCAAATGATTTCTCAATACTCTGCCTTTCAGAAAGGCAAATATAAAATAACTCATCAGCTTACCAGCAACAATTATGTGGTATACACAAGGCATCCTCTGCTGTCCAACTTTATTTGATGCTAGGCACAGCAGAGTACCATAATCCAAATCTGAGCCTGGCATGTGGGATACAATGCTGGTAGTTCCTGATTTGGAGATATAATCTGGTGACACATCAATATTTTCTGCTGAATTATTGAATGACCATTTGAATACAACATCTGTGGGGTTGGCTTCCACTTCACAGCTAATATTAACTTTTTCTAGCTTCGCCACGCCATATACCCGGGTTTGGTTTGGTTTACACGTGGGTGAATCTGTAAATATGACACGATAACTTGGATGAATTAAATATCTTAGGCGGTTTTTGCATTATTGACAACAATAATAACAAGCTGACATTTTAAGCGTTACCTTCTGGAATTTTTTCCCTTTTTATTCCTTTCTCCCATGTAAATTGTTTATAACTTTTGTATGAACTATGCGATCATATTTTAAGTGAAAGAGCAAATTAATCTGGATTAAGGCAAGTTCAAGTAGATTTTCAAATTGCAATAAAATTTTCATCCGGCTTTATAGAGCATACAAGATTAAACATTGTATCCCTAATACACATAACTCGCGCATAACTTGCAAGCGATAAAATATCATTCGCTGTACAGGTATGAAATAGATTTCGCAGCATCAACGTACTAGAAATGATTATTTTCACCCTTTTCACACGCCTCCGTATCCGTATAACGTAGCCTTTTTTTATTTTATCTGAGCTGGAGCAGTCAGTTCACAATTCGTTGAAAAATGATAATGTAAATCGTCTGGAATGAGACGACAAATTAGGTGTCCAAAAATAGGGAGGAAAAAATAAGACGAAGAAAAAAAATGGAGCATCCTTGACTGCTCTTCCATTTTGACTACTAAATCACGTTATCATTGAAAATTCACCCGCGTAAGGACCAAAACAGTTGTTGCATATGATAAAGGCCTATCCTGCGCTCATTCTTGCGAAATAGGTTACTCGCACGAATACCTCAAACTTACGTCTATTAAAGTCACTTCATTCGTAGCCAGCCAAATAAATAAGTATACAAGTTTTGATTACTTACACATGACATTCAAATAGAATACGTTGCTCTCTCCTTCACCTTCAGTATTGTAAGCTTTGCAGGTGTAGTTGCCTGCACTATGCCTACTGACTCTTTGCAACACCAGGGATTGATTACTGATGATAACTCCTTGACCAACATTATGTTGCAGCAATCGTCCCTGCATCACATTGAAAAATTTAGAATGTAACTTGTAGCCTAGTAATTATATGGCTAAATAAGCTGTACTTACATTCAGCTTCCATTCGACTTTGTATGATGGAGGAAGAGCATTCACAATGCAATCAAAATACACATCCGCACCTTCTCTTATGCTGTCTGGTTTCAACGATGATCCGAGTGTTATCTTAGCTTCTGGTAGAACTGAAAAAGAGGAAAAGAAAACAGATATTTCATAATTAGACAAAAATTATCAGAATTCAGTAACTATATATGAATGTGAAAAAATTCAAGGAAAAGATTGAAAGGTGAATTTCAAATACACACTGAGCCTTAAGACAAAAGAAAAGTAAAGAAATACAACTAGGAGAGATGTTGAACTATCATAATGAATCATGTGACACCACTGCAGTTGATTTGCGCTCCATGATGTGAAAAAACTACTGCATTTATATGATGATTACTCAAATGCCTCATGAATGTGGTTGCTATAGAAGTAAGGGCCAAAATTGTGAACAGTACTTGATGTCAAACATTACAAGAAGAGGTCATGGTTGTCCACTTAAGGGTAGGACACTAAGAAAGATGTTCCAATTTCTCATTAATCAACATCCATCACCAGTTATGGCAAACATCAGAATTAAGCAGCATAAAAGAGCAATATTTCCCATCATCAATCAAAAGGCAGACAGCAAATGAAATCCGCAGAAATTTCTCTCAAGCATGCGGATATCTGGAATTAACCAAGAGGCATGTGCAGTAAGGATAATAGGACCTGGCAATGCTAGCACTCTAGCAAGCTAATAAGAAATCTACAGAAATGTCTCATTGATGTACAGATAAAACTTATTCATGTAAAACCACCTTGGAAGAAGGAACATCTTAACTTACGGATGATAACATGCGATTTCAAAGCGATGATAGATTAAATCAATAAACAGAATAAGGGAATTTGCATGCCTGGTTCCTCTGGTTTTCCAATCACACAATTAATTTTGCCATCCAACAATCTGCACGTTTTTGTGCAACAAAAATGTGAGCGGTGATTGAACAGTAAAAAGCCTCGTTGGAGTAAACCTTTGATGCCAGTCAAATCATGATGTACTCATAATTGGTAATGGTAAGTACTAAATATTCATTCTTTATCCAACTGTGTGAAGGGCTATTTCTGTATATTGAAGTTGAAGGTCAGAGAGATTCTGCGAGAGAGTTGGGCAGCAGCGTGAGGTGGTAAAAAAATAAAAGAACTTGGGTTGTATTTCTTTCTATACTTATAAGTTGGCCATTGTGGCTGTTTCAGTGACCCCAGCAGCCAGAATCTTAAAGACCTACTGGTCAGTGGCTATGTGCCACTCTAGCCGAGCAAAACAGGACGTTGACATATTATGAATATGTAAATAAAAACCCTAGTTTTAGAAAAAAAGAAAAATTGATAATATTGATAGGAACAGAAATGAGACATTTTCAATCACGAGTATCAATATCTGTATTGAGAGGACATCAATTAGAATATTTAAGGCTTGGAGGTTACTAGGAATAAGGGATCATCGATTCACTCCTGCAAACATCCGGCACCCAAGGTGAAGACTCTGCAAAAATCAACCAGCATAAACCCCTATTCAGGTTTTGAGGGAATCTAAAGATTCAGACTCTTTATCGCATGACTCCAACTTCAAAGGCAAAGTTGGTCAAGTGCCAGTGATTTGCAGCTCCCAAAGGACAGAAATGCGATACTCATTATAACAACTCTAGTTCCAAGGCCAGTGCCGAGCTAAACTGCAGCTCAACAGGCGAAGTCTGCAAACTATGTGATAGACTGGCGCGACATTAGATCATCAATAGTACCAGTGCAGATCTCCTATACCAAATGTGAAGACTTGGCAATGTTGCTGATGACCACAGCGCACAGTCAGCGGCTGAGAAATACAGACTACTAAAACTTACCAGCACACCAGTGTAGTTGTCTTTGCTCTTCTAGTTCGAGAGATGCCTACTACAATCTCAGTGGTACAACTTATGAAAACACCAAGCAGCTGGCTTGTATTGATAGTCAGTTGAATCAGAGATTCCGAAAAAAATCAAAAAGACGAGGGAGAAAATGATAATACGCTTGCATTCGTTGGCCAATATATCACTGTACATCTTGCTCAGGCCACACCATCTTCATATATTGAGATAGAGTAAATGTTGTGAGAAATGCAGAGTTTTATATGCTAATGGCAGTTTATATCAGATACAAGTAGAATTAGTCGCAGATGTAAGCATGTAAATTGAGCTAGTTCTAGTTTGTGCCGCAACTTGTTCTAGCTCACTCTAGTGTTGGAGTTAGTTGGTCCAATACATAGTTCTAGGAACTGCTGGATTTAACACTGGGTATTGCTACATCTAGCATCAGATCAGACTGTTAGGTCTAGTCTCAACTCTAGATGCCACTAATGCTAGTTACACCATTTAGTCTTCCACTTTTTACAGTTTTTCATTGAAATCTGAATATCTACAATTATGCATCAACACCAGATGAATACTTTATAAGCCCACATCATCACTGACTAAACTCTCAATACACATTTCATTGTTCACTCATTAACATTGAACAGTCAACACCTACTGCAAACCACAACCCACTAAAAAAAGGTACTTTAGTAAATATTACAATTTAAAAAGAAAAAACATCACTCGCGAGGACAATTTTTCATCGACGATGTTGGAACCGCAACTTTTTCACATACTTTATAAGGAAGCATTTCTATACTGCTGCTCGACACTTCCAAATATTAGAAGAAAATATTTTATCCTATGGGAAATCATCTTGCGAGTATGTGGGTGTGAGTGTGTGTGAGTGTGTTGATACAGTACATAACACCATACAGCACAGAACACAACAGAATCGAGCTCTCTTACCACTTTTTTTTTTTATCAATTTTAATCATACACATCTATCATATTTTGTGCTTGTTTCCTTACCTCATCGAGCCAATCTCTGTCTCCTTGTAGTATACACAAGTACATTATATTGCTTCGTATATTCCTCTCACATACATACATATTGCGGGAGTTTTCTCGCAGCACTTTCATTTTTATTTCTCGTGCACATTTTTCTATTTATTTTTCACACTCCACGAACAAACTTTAATCTCTTTATTGATCATTTTATATCCAGTTCCATTCTAGTTGGAAAAGTGCATTTTTACCTAGTAAGTTGTGCACTGCGTCCGTGTAAAATGCAAGAAATTACTATTTTTTATCATTCTGTACAACTATTAAATCAAGTCGACATAGTGCGCAGACTAAGTACCAACCAGAAAGCGTACATCCACTATTTTTTTTTCAGGGGACAAAAAAATTGCTCATCAAAATGTAAGTACTGGTTTCGCATTTCCAAAAATGATGACAAAAACAATTTCGCCTTGCAGATGGAGCTTGACCTTCGCAGGAACCAAAAATTCGCCTGGATTCGATAGGGTAGTGTCTTAAGACGCTGAAAAATAATTATTTTCCACTGATCACATGCACAATAGAAATTTATGGTCCTCTAAATGCAGTTTTTGGCGAATTTTTGTATTCTTATGGCTCTAGTTCTTTAAATATGACCGGAAGACATTTTGTTTCATCATATTCTGTTATCCCCAATCCTCATACATTTAAAACCACGAAGTTGATCGAGTTTCACCTGCACAATTTATGGTAATTAAATTTTGAAATTGCTTGATTATTGGTATTACTCAAATTTCAGCTTGACGTTTTTCGTTCCAAAATTAGTCGTGCGACCTATTAAAATGGGTTAAAATTTCGTGCTGAATTCGAAAATATGGATGGATTTTTTCTCCACCCTTCCCCCTATACAAACCTCATTGAAAATTGATTTTCGTTTGAACTAGCCGTGTAACCTATTGAAATGGGTTAAAATTTCGCGCTAAATTCGAATATAAGGATAAATTTTCTTGCACATTCCACCCCCTTTCACACCACTCCCTCTCAAAATTGTTTTTTCAACCAGTTGCGAGACCTATAGAAGTAAGTTAAAATTAATAAGTTCTGATTTTTGAAGTTGAAAATTTTGAAAAAAATATATTTTTGATTTTGAGAAAATAGGGAATATATTATTGGGTACTTGAAATTATTTTTTCGATTTGAAACTCCAATTTTCGCAAAAAATTTCAATTTTTGTCATCCATGAGAAATTGTCAGGTCCGTGCAAAAGATTGGTGCAAGAGGCAGAGATGATGTTTTTTATTCATCGAAAACTGCATTTTCTTACATATTTGAGTCAATTACACAATTTTTCGGACCTAATGGTTCAACTTTCTACAGAAATTCAATTTTTTTCAGCCATGGAGGAAAAAACTCCACTTGTACATGCCTGAGAAAAGCGCTTTGATGACAAAAATTGAATTTTTCTGAGAAAATTGAGGTCAAATTGAAAAAATCATGTCAGGTACCGAATAATATGTTCTCAATTTTTTCAAAATCAAAAATATATCCTTTTTTTTCAAATTTTTAACTTCAAAAATGAGAACTCATTAATTTTAACTTATTTCTATGTCTTGAAACTAGTTAAAAAAACAGTTTTGGGGGGGGAGTAGTGTGAAAGGGGGTGAAGTGTGATAATCGAATTTAGCGCTAAATTTAAACCCATTTCAATAGGGATTACGTGGCTAGTTCAAACAAAAATCAATTTCGATAGTGGTTTGAGGAAGAGGGTGAAAAGAGAAAAAATCCACTCTTATTTTCGAATTCAGCGCAAAATTTTAACCCATTTCAATAGGACGCACGACTGATCTTGGAACAAAAAACGTCAAATTGAAATTTGAGTAATACCAACAATTACGAAACTTCAAAATTTAATTACCACGAATTGAGCAGGTGAAACTCGATCAAATTTGCGCCTTTGGATGTATAAGAATTGGGTGCAATAGAATATGATGAAACAAAATGTCACCCAATCGTATTTGAGGAGTTAAAACCATAAAAATACAGAAATTCGTCAAAAATGCACAAAAATTGCATTTAGAGGGCCATAAATTTTTGTTGTGCAGGTCCTCATTGGGAAATTTTTTTTCCAGCATCATGAGACACTACCTTAAATTTTTTGTCCACTGACTGAAGTCAAAGCCTACCCTCTCCATCGGCAAGGTAAAACCGTTTTTGTCATCATTTTTGAAAATGCAAAACTAGTACTTACATTTTGATGAGTGGTTTTTTCGTCCCCCAGAAAAAAAAACAGCAAAATAAACTTCTAGAGCACTTTTTGGTAGTTGGTCTGCACACTAACGCCTAGAATAGGTATAATATTCGTTGAATAAAATTTTAATCAGCACTTTTCCACTCTGTTAACAAAAGTTGGGCGAGATCTTGACTGGTATAAAATAGAAGAAAAAAAAAACATAATAATATGTACACGAGGACGACAATCGAAATAGACCTTTTTTAATCCTTTTCGTTGGGTAGTTTGCAACACCTGTAAATGATATCTCGTTAAATATGCACCAGCCATAGCAGCGCAGCCCATACACATAAGGGCAAAAAAGAGAAATTAGCGAAAGGACATCGACCCCTTAAGAACCCATAATGCGTATTAAAATACCTCCGTAGTAGATTTCGCTATAGCAATAGCAAGCTGTGTAATAACCAACACCCCTACCCGGTGGTACCTTATTAATTCATTATGTACCAACAGTTACATCCTATCGAGAATTCAATACCCCCCCTCCCTTGCCCCTCATTCATTTATACGTTCGTTCATCTCTAATACACGAAATATTAAGAGGAAAATCGTTCATTAACTCGAAACCTTCTCTCCCTTGTCCCTTCGAATGCTGGTTACATCAACTAATCGTATTATCGTCTAATGAAATACTCGATAGTCGAATTCTAATTCTCGCAGGGGACGAGAAATGCGTTGAAAAGGGAATGGACGAATATTCTGGCAAGGATAAAAATTCGACTAAAATAAGCCTGGTTTATTTATTATTATTTTTTTTCTTTTTTAATTACGCTTTTAACAAGATGATAGATGGGCTTTTTTTGTAGGTACATATATTTTGAATACAGCTTACCTATACAATCAAAGCACGAAATTATTTTATTTATTTATACCTACTAACCTGGTCTATACCTATCTGAAACGAACGTGTAGATTTTTTTAAAGAAAAAAAAAAAAAAAGAAAAGCACATTTGGCGGTAGAAAAAAATGACCCTTATTAAATCATCCGCATATTGGACGTGATTTTCGGTACGAATTAAAAAATTAAATATTTTCAAACTTCGTGTACCTGCGTTAAGAGGCATTCTTATTCCTCCCACAGCAACACCAAAGCACCAGGCTCGAAAGACCCGGACGACCCGTGCAATCTGCGTAATAAATTGTCGAATCGTGTGGGTCGAAGAAATTGAATATAAAAAATGATTAAATGCCGGTGCGGTGACTAAAATAAAGAAAGAATTTTCACTTTATTTATACGTAGGTTCTATGAATTACGCGAACAACAGTCGCAGTCGTTTCGTCGAGAAAGAAATTATTATTAAAGACGCACAGAGACTATATTTCTAGAGCTATAGAATATTGTAATTTTTTCAACTTTTTTTTTTTCAACTGAAGACCTACACTGATTACACATTTTCTCAAATTTTTTGCTAGTTCGTTATTGTTTGAGCGGGTACCAACGATTTTTTCAAAATTTTATACGACTCGGCTAATTTGTGGAAAGTTTTTGAAATTTTCTCAGCTTTAAAAAAAATTCTGGTCGAGATATCCAATTTCTTCCAAAACTTATTTAGAAACATTTCTAGTTTGTATTTTCTTTGAGAAGAGTACAGACAAAATAATGGATTTTGTAGTCCTTGAAGACTCTATTAGGACCATATTGGAGCATGTCAGGAGTTTATTTTTATTACACTCAAAGCCTCTCCCACCTTTCGATATTGAGAAAAATCGTTGTAATTTAGATAGTAGATCGTTAGAAATCAACGAGAAAATTTTGTCACAAATTTGTAATAGCTGAAAATCCCCATCGAACATATGAAAATATTGTTAAAAATTATTGGAAAATTGAATAAAAATCTGACTAATACTTAGCACAACTCTTTTATTCACCGTTTCTCAACAAATAATTTCAGTCACACCTGCTCAACATTTCAACTTGAAATTATAAAATCACCAGGGTCAAGGTCAACTATTTTTCCTCGACACTTCAACTTAAAATCTTGAAATCAATCCAGAGTCAAGGTCAACAACAGGCGGATCAACGGATGACGACATTTCAACTCGAAATCATAAAATCGATTGAAGGTCAAGGTCCACTATATTGACAAGTCAACTTCAAACATCTCTACTTTTTCTCAACATTTCAACTTAAAATCAATTCATAAAATAAGTCCACTGATGTCATTCCAAGCAATAAAAATTTGCTCACTTGTCAGTCTAATGATGACGTCATATTGCTGATGGTCCTTTAATAATATCTCTATTACGGTCTATCCACCTACTGCGGTTGAGGGGGAGTATCAACAAAATCCGTTTTGAGGTCTTAGAAGAGTATTACGACCATTTTTGACCATAATTTTCCCCAAAATTTTAACTAGAAATCATAAAATGAATCCATCGTAAACTAAGTCCACTGATGTCACATCTCTAATTTTTCTCAGCACTGTTTAACTTATAATCATAAAATCAATCCTTCATAAAATAAGTCCACTGATGTCATTCCAGGCCATAAAAATCTGTCCACTGATGTCAGTCTAATGATGACGTCACACTATTGATGGCCCATTTATATAATCTAATGATGATGATCAACTGTTGACGCTGAACTGTTGACGGTCAATTGTTGACGATTTTTCCAAAATGCGCTTAATTTCGATGTTAAAATTAGTTAAAAATACAGAAAATTAATTGAAAATTACAAAAAAAAAAAATCATTAAAATCATTGAAATCTATGTAAAAAATCGCAAAATTTTTTTAAAAAATAGCTAAAAACTGACCTAAAATATAGTAAAAATTGTTAAAAATCTTCGGCAAAAACTGATTGAAAAAGTAAAAAAAAATTAATCAAAAATCACAAAAAATGTTGAAAAATAAGTGAAAATTTACCTGAAATATGGAAAAAAATTTTCATAAATCGTGGAATACAGGGTAAATAATTGACAAAAATGGGTGAAAAAAAAAACAGAAAATTGAACAAAAATCTTGAAAAAATGTTTAAAAATGAGTGAAAATTAACCTCAAATCGTCAAAAATCATTTCAATCCGGGTAAAATTTGATAAAACGGATTTCAAATGCCGATAATTGATAAAAAATCATGAAAAAATGTTGGAAATAATTGAGTAAAAAAATTTACAAAAGTGGGCGAAAAATGCGGAAAATTGAAAAATGTTTTAAAAAAAGTTGTAGAATGAATGAAAATTGACCTAAAATTGTTAAAAAATTTTTGATAATTGCGTTAAATCTGACAAAATGGGTTAAATGCTGGAAAATAAGTGAAATACCAACGTGAGAAAAATTATCAAACATCGTCGAAAATTGGGTAAAAAGTGCGGAAAATGGGTGAAAAATCATGAAAAAATGTTGGAAACTGAGTAAAAATTGACCAAAAATTATCAAAAATCAAAGAAAATTTGGTAAAAATTTGATGGAAATGAGTTTAAAATACAATTTTTTTGTGATTTTCAATCAATTTTCAACAAATTTTAAACTTTTTTTTTTTCATACTTCACATTGAACTTCAATTACTTTCAAACACTTTCCAATGATTTTTGGTCGATTTTTTGCACTTTTTACCTTTTTTTTCATATTTTTACCCATTTTCAATGATTTTTTAACTCTTTTACATTTCAGATCAATTCTCACATATTTTTAAACATTTTTTCGTGACTTTTGATCCATTGTTGCACTTTACAGCCATTTTTGTAAAATTTTTACCCAATGTTCAGATCAACTTTCAGCTATTTTTCAAACATTTTTCGTTATTTATGACCACTTTTCTACACTTTCAATCCATTTTCATTGTTTTTCAACATTTTTCCATATTTTAAGCCAATTTTCTGCATTTTTTACCACGTTTCATCAAATTTTTACTCACTTTCCTATGATTTTTAACGATTTTTGTTCAATTTTCGCTTATTTCTGTCAAATTTTTAACCCAATTCTTCATGATTTTCAAAGATTTTCTTACTTTGATTTTCTATGTCATATTGTCAATGAAAACCAGGCCATCAGTTTATTGAGCTACGGTTGAAGGGGGGAGGGGGATATCAACCAAATCCGTTTTGGGGTCCTAAAAGACCATTTATTAAGACCATTTTTGGCCATATCAGATATTCATCCCCCTTCCGAGTCATTGGGTGTGAGTCTTGGTGAAATTTCAGCATGACTCCGCAATCTGACGGGAGTCTGGGAGGGGGTGGGGGTCAATTTTATGGCTAATTTAAAGCCCGTATCTTGTATTTCTTATACGAATAAATATATATTGCGTACAATAAGTGTTCATCAGAGTGACTCCAGAGTCGGGATGGTGTCGAAGGGAAACTTTGAAAATTACTCCTTCGTCTATGGAGTGTGAATGTTGTTTCCGGAGTAAAATGCTGAAAATTACGCTTCGAACAAACATGCGAATAATATTGCCATTTTTGCAATATCTGCTACGAAAAAATATGAGAAATTTACCATCTGCCGTACGATAGATTAACAAAAAATAGTAGATATATTAACCAGCTTATACGGTAATCCTTTGGCGATGACACGACAATGACATACTCGAGTGAAAAAGGTCGACCGTAAGGCGAATTCTAAAGGCTGGTCGCTTCGCATCGTCGTTGCAGGGGAATTAAATGATATTCATAAGGCGCAGAATATACGCGGAATAATCGCGATGGAAAAGAAAGCAATACAAAAGAAAGATGAAAACACTCGCCGAAGATTTTCACCCGACAGCTTTTCAATGAGTGTCGGAATTATCGAGACCTAATGGAAAATTATACCAAGATAAAGAAAGGGCTTATACAGAGGAAGAATATCGAAGACAATTACGTCGATTTGAAAAAAGACCCAAGAATGCAGCTAACGGCAAGGGCAAGCTAGCGCAAATGAGGAACGGAGGTGAGGGGGAGGAGAGAAAAGCGGAAAAAAATTATACCGCATCGAAATGCTGCGAAATACGTTCGCGGTTTATTCGGCTAATTAGTTGAAAAAAGAAATAGAAAATTAAATTCTAGGCGCCAGACAAACTTCCAGTCGACCGGCTCGTTTAACACGACGGTAATAATTTAAATTATGATGGTTTATCTCATCCCCACCTCCTTCCTCGTCAATCCATTTTCCCTCATCTTTTGCTATCTGTATCTATCCCGTTTTCTCTCTCTCTCTCTCTCTCGCTCTCGCTCGCTCTTTCTAATCTTCGAAGCTCGGCAATGGTGTTGGTGTACGAGTTTCATCCTCTCGCTGTATTTTAGTCGTCTCTTGTGCCACTCGTCATCGTGTAAGCCTTTATTCTCCCTATTTTTTTTCGGTGTCTTTTTTTTTTTTTTTTTTTTTTTTTGGTTTTTTTTTGCGTTTTTTTTTTTTTCATATTGCTAATGAAAAGCAGGCTATTAGAGTCGATCGAACACGCCGGATGAAAGCAGAGGAGCAGAAATATTAACAAAATCCATTTTGGCTCCCAGAAGACCATTAAGAGCATTTTTAGCGATGCCAGATATCTATTTAGATTTTTATTTTATTTCCATCTAAACTAAAATCATCTACTCTGTTCGATGTTGACCAAAATCGTTCCAATTAGGACAATAGGTTCAGTTTAGCGGCTGATTAGATAAATATAAGCGGGGATGACCTTGGTTTCAAATTCAGTCATGTCCAAATTTAGAAGCGGAAATGCTGAGGCGCAAAAAAATGTAAAAATTGTTCTTTTCTATGCTAACAATCCATAGATAATCCAAAGTTGTACAAAATATCCAAAAATCAGCTTCATAGGTCGAAGAGTAGGGGATATGATAGAAGTTGTTCTTTCCCTATCTTCCCATCGAACTGAGCTAACAAGTCGAAATTCGGTTTGTAAACTTAGTAAGAGCCGACTTTTCAGACCCATTACACTCTTTATAGCATCGAAAAGGCTTTTTGGGCGGGTTTTCTCATTTTTTGTATTTGTTCCTCGCAGAACTCCCCTCTAAATTGAGCTAGGAAGTGGAAATCTAGCATGTAGATTTAGTAAAAAAAAATCGCATCTTAATAAGTGATATGGTGAAGCGGAGGGGGAGGGAAGGGGGTGAGGCTGAAAATTCGACACTATCAAAAGGTACATCTAGCACCTGTATTAAATCTACATCACAAATTTCAACTTTCTAGCTCAAATGGGGGAAGGAAAATCGAAAAAACAACAAAAAACAACTTTTTTGGGGTTCTGAGGGGGTGTAATAAGGCTAAACAGCGCCCCCCCCCCCGCCACAAAAATCTAGCATGCCTGCTAAATCTAGGTACTATATTTAAATTCCTAGCTCAGTTTCGAGGAGAGTTATGTAACAAACAAACTTAAAACGTAAGAAACCCCTCCCAAAAAACCACATTTCTGAGTTGTAAGGGGGTGCAATGGGGCTGAAAAGTCAAAGTACCCAAAAAATGTCTATAGCCTTTAATGAGTCTACATGCCAAATTTCAACTTCCTAGCTTAATTAGGAGAGAAGATAGAGACTGAAGAGCGTTTTCTAAGGTCAAAAAGGGGAAACATTATATTTCCCCGGCGAATTGACCCAAAAGGCTGATTTTTGGGTAGAATATATTATACAACTTCGGATTCTCTATCGATTAACTTAAAAAAGAACAACTTTTGCGCGATTGGGCCCTCAGCAACCTCTCCTCCAAATTTGGGAATGACTGAATTTTTGCCCAAAGTCATCCCCACTATGTATATCTAATCCACCCCCCAAACTGAGTCCATTGGCCGAGTTGGAACGATTTTGGTCTGTTTTAAGCAGAGTAAGTAATATTAGGCTTCTGCAAAAAAAAAAAAAAAAAAATAGAAATAAATAGAAATATCTGATATTGCTAAAAATGGCCTCAATGCCCCCAATTGCCCCTAGGTTGATAGACTGCAATAACCTAGTTTCATTGAGAATATGACATGAAGAATCAGATGTAATGGGTCTGAAAAGTCGAAATCCCAAAAGACACATCTATGACTCATACTAAGTTTACATACCAAATTTCAACTTCCTAGCTCAATTTGAAGGGCAGATGGGAGAGCCAAAGACTATTTTGAAGTTCAAAAAGGAGTAAACCCTCCAATTCCCCTCTCCAACTGACCTAGAAAGCTGATTTTCGTATATATTACACAACTTTGAATTTTTTATCAATCATCTTAAAAAGGAATAATTTTTTGCGACTTTAGCTCCTCAGCATCCCCTCCCCCAAATTGGGCACAGCTGGATTTTGGCCTGAGGTCTTCCCTACTCCGGAATATCAAATCCATAGCCAATCGATGTCTATTTGCCAAATTTGTTCAATTATGGTCGGTATCGAGCTGAGCAAATGATTTTTAGTTTCGCGTGGGAGAGGGGGAGGGGAAATAAAAATGATCTGACATCGCCCAAAACTGTCTTGCTGGTCGATTTTTTGATATCTTCCTGATCCGCTGACTGTAGGACGATAGACTGTAATAGCCTGGTTTTCATTGACATTATGACATGGAAAATCAGGCTAATGAAGATCACTTTTTCGGCTGCTTTTTTTAGCGATCATCAGTGCAGTGCCTTTATTCTTAATTTATTTCATCCGTCCTTGGTACACCTTCCAATTCACTACTGGTTCAATTTGCTAACACTACAAAGCATACACACTTCTTTATAATACTCATCGATTACTCTGTTATATTCTCACCAGAATACGGACCATATCACAATGAGCTCACTTTCGGGTTGATTTATTTGTTAGAAAATTTCCGCTTGTTCTCAGGAGACCCTCAGTTACGTTCTTGTTCTCCCAAATAACTGCTCGACTATGAGATTTCTTTAGAAAATCTTCTTTTACACAATATTCGAGAATATGTTACTTATCAGCGAGATGAAATCAGATGTCGTATACTTATAGACCAATCTTCTCTTTTATTTTTTGAGCGAGAAAAAAAAACAGGCTTCTTTTCCTCAATCGCGCTAATAGTACACCAGAGATGTTTATTAGGCTATAAAAAAATTTTAAATCAGATATGCGTTCTCGTATATGTGTATATGGTAAATGTATTATAACGTAATGTACATTACACGTAGATACATTTTGCAGAATATAATGTCCTATATACACGTTCGGCCTCCTTTAAACGCTTCGATAGGCTACTCTTAAACGCGTTACGTAGTATTTCTTTCTTTTTTTTTTTCGTTGTGAAAATATTTCTCTCAATTCTCATGATGAGGTTCTCAATTGAAGGAATTTATTTTTAAAAGATTTTTTTCCCTGTTTAGTTCACTCGGCGGTTTTGGTTTTGCGTTATTTGCTCGAGCTGGTTATTGTTTTGATACAGAGCCAAAAGAATGCGATGCGAATAATAAATATGTAGATTAGTTAATATAGAAAATTATGCGACGGGGATGTAGCAGGAAAAATAGCAAACCGACAGTGTTGGATTAAAAAAGACAGAAATAGGTTGCAGTAATATTTGCTAGAAGGTTCGTACGGAAGCATACAAAAAGAAGGAAACAATATAAAATTTAGAATAAGAAATTCTATCTTTATTATTTATAGATAGACCTATCTCAAAGGCTGACGATAATTCAAAATTGTAAAACTTTAGTACGATTGTTGTTATTTGAATCATTTCAGCGATGTTCAGCATGGAAGTCGACTCAAAAATCTACAAAAATGATAAAAACTCACCACGACGGGTCGAGGGGTCAATTTCTTCGGTCTCAATGGGATACTTATTACATGTCACAGTGCATACCAAATTGCAAAATTTTATAACAATTCGAAGTACTTTTAGATAAGAGATCAAAGGATTGAGATTACTGTCTTTTGATCTTCCACACACAAAATTAGCACCAGTGGAGTTTGTCAAAAGTATTAGCAAAAATACCACTGGTAAATAGTGTTGTTCCACTGATATACTGCTGGTAATCACTGATCATTTTTCAAAGACCAACTACCATGGACATTGCCACCATTTTTTTACAATTCAATTGTCACGATTGTTACCATCATTAGGTTTGACTAAAACTGTCATGCCTTGAATATTGCTACGATCTCTACAATTGCCATGGCTTTTGCCACTATTCTTTTAAGATCACAGTGTAATGGATATTGCCATGACTATTATTATCATTAGTTATGACTAAACTGCTACACTGTGACTACTGCCATCAGTTAAAATACAATTGTCATGGTTCTTGCTGTCATTCTTTTAAAATTCCATTACAATGGATATTGCTATGATTATAATCATCATTAGTTGCGACTAAACAGAGAATTTTCCAAACATTTTTTACCCAAATGATTTTTTTCAAAAGCAAAAATTCTTAATATTATTCCCCAAAGACCGAATGACAATATTATAATGACTTTATTTTAAATTTAGAAGTTTTGGCAATAACTTCAATCATTAAACTTCCAAATTATTTAAAGTTTTCAATTTGGTGGCATATGTCATCGACGTAATCTTCTCATTGCCTTTTTAATGGATTCTCATTCAGGCAATTGGCTCAATATTTCGAATGGAACAGCTACTAATTTGATACAAGAAACAGAAAACACAAGCGAGACAACGAGAGCAAGAAAACAAGAAAGAGAAAACCAGAACGAGGAGCGAGAACGAGAAAACACAAGCGAAAAAACGAGAACAAGAAAACAAGAGCGAGGATATGAGAACGAGATTACACAAGCGAGAAAACACGAGCGAGAAAACGAGAACGAGAAAACGAAAGTGAGAAAACAAGAGCAAGAAAACAAGAACGAGAAAACCAGAACGAGGAGCGAGAACGAGAAAACACAAGCAAGAAAACGAGAGCAAGAAAACAAGAACGAGAAAACGAGAACGAGAAAACACAAGCGAGAAAACGAGAACGAGATTACACAAGCGAGAAAACGAGAAGGAGAAAACTCGAGCGAGAAAATGAGAACGAGAAAACGAGAACGAGAACGTGAAAACGAGAACGACGGCTGCTCTGGATGAGCAGCAGCTTTCCAATTTATATTTTGAGTTACCTCAAAGGTGCGACATTCATCTTGGTTCGGGTTTGGTATTCCCCCCTCTGCTAGTTTTCATTGACAATATGACATAGAAAGCCAGGCTAAAAATTAATTTTATTCAACGTTTATCAGCCTCCTGGCGCAGAATTTCTTCTTTGTTGTGTTTTTGGAAAAACATGCTCAAAGGTGCGACATTCATCTTGGTTCGGGTTTGGTATTCCCCCCTCTGCTAGTTTTCATTGACAATATGACATAGAAAGCCAGGCTAAAAATTAATTTTATTCAACGTTTATCAGCCTCCTGGCGCAGAATTTCTTCTTTTTTGTGTTTTTGGAAAAACATGCCAATCCTGATTCTTTTTCATTTCCCACTTGTGCCTCTTCAGTTTTCACCTCATTAAATTTGCCCACAAGTAAAAATTGAACCAAAATTGAAAATCAAATTATGTTATAGGCTATTTCAAACAATGAAATTTAATTAAAATAGCCATAATGTGATAATTAAAAAATTCCATCAGTTAGGAGTTCATTTCAATACAAAATGAACTAAAATTTAACAGCAAATGTACCTACATAGACTCGATAAGCTGCTGGCTTTTCAGCATTTCTATGTCACTGCGGTTACATTTATGTGTACGATGCATTACACGTTTACAATGTAAATAGGATTTGCCTCGAAAAAAGGGCTATTATCGATGACATACAAAAGTAAAGAGGATTTCGTTTTTTCTTTCGACATAGCATGGCCCCATCTTTTAGCAAAATTTGTCGATTCCCTCAAAAAGCCCGTTCACTGAAAAAAAAAAAAAAGGAAAAAAAAACAACTCTTACTCGTACATTGAATTGTGAGAACCACTGAATAATGTTTTACCGCAATGTTGGTGAAAATTTATCGCGAAAAAGAGCTCATAAAATATTGAAAACTAACAACAACGTGCTATCTGCGCTCGTACTACTAAAACGATTTCATTTGGTATTTACTTTTGTTGCGAGGCGAATTTAGGTGAAATTTATTTTCCCATATTTTGAAAAGTTATTTCAAAAAATACGTGTAGAACGCATACGAGGAATATTAATTTGCAACCACTACGTCGTTTCTCGTACGAACGTATATATTCTTTCGCCTCGATAAGACCAAAGTACCAGTACCAGGCTGATTCTGACATCTTACATTAAAAACATCATCGTACATCGTACACATCTTTCGATTTAGTAGGTAATACCTACTTACGTAAATATAGCAACCAAAGTTGAAGATCGTTTAGTCGAAAATTTCTTCTGTGTTTCTGCTTGTGCCGCATTCGTTTTCCTTTTTTATCATTCTCATTCCTCCTCCCCCCCTTTTTGGTACAAATCGTTGGAGAAAATCTAACCGAAGATTAATCGTACTTTGTATAAGTGCAACGGAAACAAACTTTGAGCCGATTTTAAACCTTGCTCGGTTCAGTTTTGCGAAAGTTTTTCGCTGATTTGTAAAATTTATCGTACACACACGAATAAGGAAGTGATAAATTTTTACTCTTCGCCTCTCCGCTGCCCGGTTGAATGCTCTGTTTCGCAATCGAAAATACAAAATAGCACATACGATAAATTCGTCGTCATTTCGCACCCCTGCCTGCTCTCTATGGCCGTTCGTAGACCGTTTTTAATGTCGCCCCCGATCGAAATATACTACACGTACGTATTATTTTTTTTCTTTTTTTTTTTTTTTGGAGAAATTTTTCACGCACGAATATCGGTAGGCGGAACTGAATCTGGTACTAGACGAATTTTTATGGTTATTTTTAGTATGTGGGACAATTTACGTACGTACACGGGACGTTTTCCTCGTTTCCGAACATTAACATTATGTTTTTGTCTCCCCCGGGTCATCATACTACAATAATACATCGAATAAAAAAATTTTTTACAACGTCGAATAAGCAACCCTTTTCTTTTTTTTTTTTTTTTTTTTTGGAAAAAAAAAA
>FIZR01031973.1:0-13629 GCA_900060175.1 Ferrisia virgata | reverse complement strand
CGAAGCCAAACGCAGAAATACATAAGCTAGGCCTCAACCCATGACAAGACCCCGACCCTACACACCGACCTTGTGATGACCTAAACGACCATTACACTAAAAAGAAAAAAAAAAAAACGTGGACACGAAAACACATCTGTCATCACCAAATAAAAAAAAATTATTTCAAAAATTCAAAACCAAAAAAAAATTTTTAACTAAAAATGAGGAAAACCTCCTTCAATAACTACTCAAACACAACTGCCACGACTATCACAGCTCTAAATCATATCTGTTTTCGAGATAAGACTATTTGCACATAACGTCGGATTTTCCCTCAGGTACCTACATATTTCATATACCACAGTTTTATTTATTTTTAGTGCACCTGACTAATGTACTTATTACCTACTTGGTTACCGCTCATAGGTAGCAGGTGTTTTTTGTTTTGATATTTGCACCAAAAATAAAACATTCCATTTGGCATTTTTCATTTTATGCTCATGTTGTGAAAATTTGGATGAATGGGTCGTGAGGGGAGGGAGAGGGGGTGATCGACAAAAAAAATTTGGGCGGCAAAATTTTTGGGCCTCAAGTGGCAAAATATTAAAACCGCCTCTAGCGACATGTAGCACATTGGCTAAGTAATAGCAACAAACCAAGTAACACACACGTCCGATATAAAGAACCCCCCCCTCCCGCTACATCACAATGCTATCAAAATGATGCAAAAATTTCAGCTTACCAGCTCAATTTTTTCACCATAGAAAATTGATATGAAGTCGATATTATCATGCATAAAATGCACGTCTAATTTGACCCAGATGAAAATGCGAAATTTGCTCGACCAGCATCTCGATCGATCGATAAATTCTCTTAAAATTATAGAACGTTGATTCTGGGTAGGTGATAGATATCTAGACTACCTACGTGTATACGTAACGTAGAAGACGAGGATTGGCTTGGCACTGGGGCGTGAATGTGTTTTAATTGACGCGTGTTTTAGGAAAAGCTTAGTACATTTTGCCTGAGCTCGGATATGATTTTCAATTAGTCGCGAATTCAACACAAAGAAATGATTAATGATACGTTGAAACGATATAGGTGCTGGAGGACGATATGAGAGAGAGATCGACGCGGTATCGCGACGGTGCAAAACATTATGTAGAGAAGTTAGCTTTTATCAAGTTTGCTGTTGGGTAATTTACTTCCGTGTATTGGTTGACTATACATGTACACATAATATTTTGCACTATCGTCGTCGTAGTGTGTGTGTGTGTGTGTGTGTGTGTGTAGTGTGAAAGCAACGATACGGCGTGCAGTCCCGATTGCCTCCTGTATTTCGCATATATACGTATATAAACCGAGGTGTATTTCGATTTACGAGATACGTGGATATAGGTTGATGGTAGAAAGGTATATGCTGTAATCGGCGAAGGTATACAACGTTCAGTGGGTACATATTTAGAAATGACGACGGTGTGCTTTGCCTGGCTGCCTGCCTGCCTGCTTACGTTATCCTTTTTGGTTTTCCATTTCCTCATTTGTTAGGTAAGATGAAAGTTTTATTAATGAGATGAGACGAGTTAAGGTGTGCGATATTGTTCGATGGTATAAATATTTACACGAAGACGTAGCATTGGTAGATATGTATGTAGTTTATACTTTGGTCTAGGTACTAGCTATGGTATATGCTGCGATTTGTTTGTAAAAGTTTACTGCCGGATAATATGAAATTATTGTTTGTTTATAATCGTGTTGTTGTAATTGGAAACTTTGTCGTTGATGGATGATGATGTGCGATTTCAAGAGTTATTGTTTCTTGATCTACGTATAGATACCTACTAGTTGGAATTTTGAGCTTCGATTAATCTCATCATTGATATTCTGAACCATAACACAACATAGGATTACCTTCATCAAAGAACTAGGAATTGGTTGGGAAGAAGAAAATGATTATTTTCATATACGTGTGTTTTAAATTGGTTTGCAGTATTCTTTATGATTTTTTCTAATAATTTCTTGCCTAGCTGTTGTGTCACTTCTTGGTATAAGTGGTGGTAATTTGTCGAATAATAGTGCAATACAAATAACAATGTAACCAGACAAAATTTTTTTTTGGGGAAGGTTCGTTTTTAAATATGCCCAGAATTCTCAGAAATCCTGCTGTCCAATCCCTTTTTAAATGTCAACTTTCTTGTAAAATTGTGAGCAAAGTATCAAAAATCATTAAAATTTTATACTGATTACAAATATCCTGCTTTAAATATCGACCCTTCTTTTAAACCCCTAATTTTTGGGGGATGAAGTTTTAAAAACTATTGTCTTCCAAGTAACATGACTAATTACAATTGCCAATCGATTCGCAACTGGGATTTTCAAACTATCCGGTACAAGTTGATTGGTAAGTTTTGAAGAGTCACTGGTGAAAAATTTTGTCTCCTTATTCCAGTACTGGCCCTTCCTAATATAAGTTGTATTTATCATATGGCTACACTGCTCAATAAACTTATTTCATATAAAGGGTTTGTAGTGAAGTGAAGGGGCCAAAATTTTTCACTAAGGAGATACCAAATGACTGCTGGAGAAACCATTCCTGTTTAGTCTGAACTCTGCTGGGTGGTAAAAATAATAATTTGTGTCAAAGAAACGGTGTTAGGGTTCGAAATAAAATTATTCAAAGTCAAAAAATTATTCAACCAGAGTCTATTTGATCAAGAAATTTCGACTGAGAAAATTTTATTCATTTTTAGTATAGACTCCTGCACTACAAGATGCCCATCTGCAGGTTGCACTAGTTAGGAGATTATACTAAATCCCGATTACAAGTTGTTCATGCTATAGTGGTTAGGAGCGCTGTTCACTAAATCCCGCAGAGACACACTCTCAAATTTTTAGCATTTTGATTAGTTAAGATCTGAAGTGTTTACTTCAACTGCCGCAAAGTTACTTAACACTATCGCATTCGGTCATGCTTTCATCTGGAGAAAGAGCTGCTCTAAATGGAAGCTTGTCTTCTAAATAAAATCCAGGACTAGGTGATCAGCGCTTCTACAGAATAAACTATGAGTGACTTTTTATCAGCTCTCCTCATTTCTCATTTTTGGGACCACCAGATGGGCGTCTTGTAGCTTCAATGCCTATAATTTTTAGCTTGATTTTCAAAGTCATATTGTCAATGAAAACCAGGCTATTACAGTCTATCAACCTATGGTGGATGAGGGGGAGATATCAAGAAAATTCGTTTTGTGGTTCTACAAGACCATTAAGACCATTTTTGGGTATATCAGATATGTCTTTTTTATCCTTCCCTCCAACACTAAAATCATTAGGTGGTTTTTGGTCAGTTTTTCTCATTTTTTGAGGTTTTTGAGTTTGTTCCTCACATAACTTCCTACTAATTGAAATTTAGTATGTACGTTCAGCGCAACCTTTGATGGGCCTTCTGTCGGTCTTGACTTATCAGCCTCGTTGCACCCTCTACCTCCCCCCCCCCTTCACAGTATCAAACTGTGGTTTCTTGGTTGTTTTTCCTATTTTTTGAGTTTGTTCCTCACTTAACTCCACTCCGAATTGAGCTAGGAACTTGAAATTAGACGCGTACATTTAGTAGAGGCCCTTAGATGTATATGCCTTTCGGGGGTCTCGATTTTTTAGTTCCATTGAATCCGTCCTATCCATAATACTAAGTAGGAAAAATGCATCGTAAAGTCAACTAATTTTCTTCAACATTACAACTTGAAATCATAAAATCAGTTCAAAGTCAAGGCCTATTGTTGACGTATGAACTTTAAACATCCTTAACTAAACTCAACATTTAAACTTAACATCATAAAATTAATTAGGGTCAAAGTTGACTAATTTTCTCCAACATTTCAACTTGAAATAATAAAATCAATCCATTGTAAAATTCAACTTTTTTGTCAAACATGATCCAATTGGTTACGACCAACATGTTAACAGCCCAGAACAGGTTGACCAGCAATGTTAAAACCATCAAAATCCGTCCTCATGATGATGGACCACTGTTGATGGTCAACTGTTTATATCCCCCCTCATCTGCCATAGGTTGTTGGACTATAATAGTCTAATTTTCATTGACAAATTAATGTAGAAAATTAGGCTAAAAGTTATGCAAACTTGGTAAAAGTAGATAATTAAAATCGAAGCAAGGTCACATTTCATACTTTCCTGCTGCTTAGATTTAAGTGTAAATGGTTATTTATTGAGATGTAATTCTTTGTATATAATCTCCATCGCGTTCTCTCAATTTTTTAGCATATTGCAAAGAGTATTAAAAAGCTGAATCAAATGAGGGAAAAAAATACAGAAAGTGCATATAATTTCAATAAAAATTGTCTTTTAATCGAACCATCATCGTTATTATTATCATTACCATCATTACGCTCAGACCAGGCTGTCGGTTGTTCGTTATCTTTCTGCGTATACCTACTCCTCGGCTCCATCCCCAAGTACCTAATATTTAACATCACCGCGATGCCGGAAGAAATTAACCACACACTGGTAACTACCAGTGCCAAGTATTGACTAAATTCCGGTATCGTCGTCGGTCGTTTTTAAGTCAATTTATTATAACGAAAGGTTGTTGGAAATGATTGTAGTGTATAAGACAGAAGTACGTTGGAACCACCACCACGCTATACGATTGGTTATCATCAACGTTACGATGAAAACACGTTAGTCGAAGAAAAAAGTAGGATGATCGAGAGCTCTAAGCGAAGCTGTAAGGATACGTTCACGTTGGTGTAAAAAAAATATATATAAGTATGCTATGCAGAAGAAAAAAAAAGATAAAGGAGCATCGTCGTACTCGTCCTCGAAAACGATGTTTAAAATGTGAAAAATTGGCCTACTATATTCGCGGCGCCCGCAAATGTAACCGTGTAAATGAAACTTGGCACAATAGTGTCCTACTGGCATCTCATTAATCCGACCATAGAGATAGGGCACGGCTACGAATGGTGCAGGCATCGCAGGGTATGCTAGGCCGATTGAGACCGAGAACGAGAGCGCGAGTTTGATTGCTCGTGCTGCAGCAATTTTGTCGGATTTGTGCGACAATTTCGCCGACTAAAGCAACCGAGTCGTATATATTTAGATGCGGAATAGATTTTTTTTCTCCTACGACTATATCATCTTTACTCCTCTTACGTTCCCTTTGTGCTTTGCTTTTTCTCAAATTACATACGGGCGATGACGACGCATTCGTGAAGGATTTTTTTTCGCTTTTTTGGAGACCTCAACGCAACGTATCGTGTGTCGTATAAATTACTCATTACCGGATATAAAGAAGTAAGTCAGAAAGAAGGGGAGTAGTACGGGTTCATCGACGATAGCCCTTGTGTCCTACCAAAATGGTGAAAAGAGAGAGATGAAAATACCTATAGGTAATAATTCATTGTCTTGTAGTTTTGTTCGACCAAACAGCCAAGTAAAAGGATAAAAATCTAAAGAAACCCACCATCGCATCGTTCGCTACCGTGTAAAAATATATTAATACCGTAGAGGACGATACATTACAAAAGTAAATATTTTTTTCTTTTTTTAATCCTCATTCTTGTTTTCTTGGCGTATCAAACTGTTCAGCCTCTGGCTTGGCTTCCTATTTATGTAGCTACGTTTACGTTTCACGTTGTTTGGTAAAATTAAAAGAAGTTTTTACGTAAAAGATGGAAAAAAACTGGTATGTTACGCGTCAAATGAGAATATGGTTTTATAAATTGCCATTGTATTCGTTTCAGTTTCAATTGTTATACCTCCCTTTGCTTCTTTTTCAATGTGTAGGTAGTTGAAAGTTTTCACCAAAGTAAGGTTTTATTGTACGTTCCCGTTCCCAAATGCCACCCTCGTTCTTCGTCTCGAACATTATGAAAAAAGGACTCGATTTTATGAAAGTGAAATTTTGCTCCAGCTCGTGTCTTTCATTCTAATTTTAATTTTTTTTTTTGGCGAATTTCCTCAATGTAAATTGCTATAGGCAAAAGCTCAATAAAGACCTCCCTAGAAACCATTCTGGTAGTACAGACACATAGAACACGTTCGTATTGACTTTTTTCCGCTTGGGTGTATCAAAGGATGGCAGCATGGGCAATTTCAGGCGCCATTTATCACGATCGTGTGCCTGTCAAGCAGCTCTTACCACAGAGCCCATTCGCGCTTTGATTATGTAAGACTACCTGGTCAGAGATTTTCCTCTTCCTCTTTTACCAGGAGCCTTTGCAAAGAGAATGCCTTTTTCAAGATTTCCGACTACTCTCCTGGTCACATGTCCAAAATACCCTAGAATGCGTTTCTCGCATAAAACACTTAGCCTGACTAGCTCCTGTATTTCGTTGACAATTGGAATGATGGTTCGCCACGCTGTCCAGGGTATCCTCAGCATCCTTTGCCAGACCTACATCTCAATGGCGTCAATTCTTCTTTTATCATTGGTCTTCAACATCGATGTTTTCGCAACATATAGGAAAACAGAGAAAAGAAGTGACTGCATTAGTCTCTTCCTTGTCTTTCTGGAAATCTTGTTACTACATGTGACATTATGTAGTCTGGTCACAGCTGATTTGCTCAGAGCAATTCGGCGGACCGACGAGCCTCACTCTCCTTTGATGATGGAGCCTAAATATATGAAAGTGTTCACCTTTTTGTATTCCCTCACAGCTGTAGAAACTGGGAGATACTTAGCTCGATCCACCACCATGACTTTCGTTTTTGATGTACTAATACAAAGTACAAGTTTTTCACTGGCTATATTCACCAGGTTGACGAGCTCCACCATTTCCTTTTCATAAAGTGGTATCATCTGCATATCATAGATTGAAGATTCTTCTTCCTCCCATGAAAATACCACTATTCCAATGTTCTAGAGGGTTGCGAATTATGTGCTCACTATAGATGTTGAATATCTGTGGGGATAATATGTATCTTTGACGCACTCCCTATTCCTCTTGAAAAAATGAACTCTCACCGCCATAGAACTGAACTCATATAGAGATTCCCCAAATCTACTGTATGAGCAGGGATTCCCATCTCTCTTAAAACTTTGAGAACTTCTTCCAGTTCACACATTCAAAAGCTTTGGCACAATCTATGAAACACTTCACTACACGCATGTTGAACTCCCTGCACTAACTTTTCAATGATTTGTCGGGCATTCATTATCTATTCCCTTGTGCCTCTTCCTGGTATGAACGCAGTTTGTTCAAGTGGAATTTGCCTGTGTAGATACTCTTTGATCCAGTTCTTTAGGATTCGCAACATGAAATCGCTGCCGTATGGAATTAGAGCGATTGTTCGATAACTAAAGCATTATCTTGCAACTCCTTTATTATGCAAGGGAATCAACACCGACTTACACCATTCAGTAGGCATTTAAGAATCTGCCGTATCACACTGCAGAGTTGCCATACTGCTTTGATTCCATTTCCATCAAGAGCTTGCCATAATTCAGCTTCAATACTATCGCAACCATGTGCTTTGCACTTCTTCATCGAGCATGATGTTTGGCTCATCTTCAACTGTCACTTCGACTGTAAGAACCAGTTGGTTTACCTCTGGTGTTCCACTGTCTTAGTGCAACCACTCACAGTATGTTTTCCAGTTTTACAAGATTCTTCTAAAATGCCACACAACTGTGCCATCATCTTTCTTGATCTCGCGAGTTCTGGGTTTAAAATCTCTGGTAATCTGTTGTATTTTCTTGTAAACTGCATTGATCTCACTGCAGTCTGCGTATTCCTGCGTTTCATTGCTGAATTAGTTAAGGTAGGCTTCTCTGTCTCTATGACAACACTGCTGGACTGATTTGTTCAGTAGCCTACATTCTTCGTAGTTGCTACAACATTTGGTTTGCCTATACTGTTCTATAATTATCAGGATGCCCTCTGTTATCCATGGCTGTTTTTTTTTCAACACACGTTCTCTTTCCTTAATGATTGACTCACATGTACCAGTATTCTTGGTTTTGATTGCCGTATCAGCTCTTGGATATGTTTTGGCTTTAATGATCGATGATTTCCATATTTTCTGGATTAGAACATAGAGTGTGACATCACACGACTTCCACGTGTATAGTCTGAAGTTATGTTGTTGGAACAAAGGTCGATTTTTCTATGATGAGCTCCTGTGCCGAATTTTATGCTGATTTATCATCCCTCGCGACAAGGAGTAAGATTACATCTTGAAAATTCGGCTCTACATGTTGCACTATCGATTTGTTGCTTTTCATACGATCAGCTTTCCTACAAAGTGTGAACGATGTAAATGTAGAGTCGTCACTGTGATTTTTATCATGCTATTTTCATCGTTGAAATACCCAATTGAAGGTTATTACAATAAAAAAATAAGCACAAAACGATACGACTTGGGACGCAATAAACTCACTGAATGAAAAAAAAATGCAGTCCCCTTCCTACTCTTTGTTACAAGGTACTATGCTGTGTTTATATGCTTGAATTGCCAACATAATGTATAACAAATATTTTACTCGTCTCTCATGCATAGGTAAGTTGAGGGAACCAACGATAGAAGTGAAAAATATTTTATGCAATATAGTGCGAAGGTATAGAATCAATATGGTGGTGGTGGAGGGACAGCATAAAGGGTAAAAAACAGAAGTAGAAAGAACGCGACAAAGCGAAATAGATGGAAGGAAAAAGCATTATAACATTTTACGACGATAATGGCTTGAGTTAAGTTTCCACCTTGAATAGCTTTATACGTAGGTACATATACTGAACATGGAAGCGTACAGTTTGAAAGCAGAGCTGAGTTTTGATCTATATACCTTGTGATATATATACATTGTTGTAACTGTAAGCGATATTTAAAAGCAGGTGGAACCAGCACCTACCACCCCATGCCTCATAATATAGCCAAAGGCGTGGAGGAAAAATTGTATTATAGTTATTTTTCAACTTTACCCTTCCATCTGTTTAGTTTTCAGTTCGTTTTTTATTTTTTATTATTATACATTCAACTGCAGCAAAAACTCAGAGATGAGGAACGATTAACGTTGAAAGCTTATTACTTCATTTGAAGGCTTTAGGTCATGTGAACGATAAAATGAAAGTTTAAATTGTATAAATTGGTGAATGCCCTTCTTGAATTTTCGTCATCCTCGTTGTATCGCACGACTGGTGTGAATGTTCTTTAACTATGCTCTTTGATGGTAAGGGTAAGTTAGGGTGTTGGGTACTCATTTAATTGATGTTTAAAAAGGAATACGAAATTTTAGTTTTATCAAAATGGAAATGTCGTAGAAGTAGAAGTAGTAGTTTCTTCGTCTCGAGATAAATTAAATTATCTTATTTTCGATTTAGGGTGAAAGTTGAAGTTGACTTTTCTAACAATTTTACTGTACCGATAGAGGGTGGTATTTTTTTTTTTTAGCTTTTTGCTACTGTTGGTTTTGAATTTTTTTTTTTTGCCGTATTCTTTGAAATTATTTAAAACGATATTCACAGTTTAGGTATGTAGATGAATTGGCTGCCTTTAGATTTCAAAAGTTCTCGTGGAACATTTCTACGAGCTCTCAAAAAATGAACGAAAGGAAATTTTACACCTATATTGCTCAAAAACGAGAAGAGGTAAACATATTTTCAGCATGGTTTTCTGTGTCAATGTCAATAAAAAACTGAACTTGCGAACTATCGACCTACTGATATTGTCGCAAATTGCATTCCGCCTAATCGGACTGTTAAAAGCGACCTGATGACTGATCTTTAATCTAGAGAGAAAAATGAAAAAATTTAGTTGGGGTTTTATTTTTTTAGAACCACCTCCCTTTCTTCACATGCTTCGAACGTCGGTTCTAATTTTCGTATTTCAATTTTTTTTGAACCTTAATTGATGCCCAAAGAGTACTGAACATTTGTTGTTGTTATAAAAATTTTGAAAAGAGATCCCCTCTCTCTGGAGCGTCCATTATCCAAAAAAAATCCAAAAAAATGTGCAATTTTCAGTTTCTTTAAAAATTTGAAAAAAATTACGGTAATTATTGAAACTTATTGTTTGAAAGATGTGCGAAGTAAATAAATGAGTTAATATAGGGTGTCATTTTCCTGGGTCTGCCTTCCACCCCCCCCCCCTCTGGACTAAACTCCTACTTTTCAAAATTTCATTGCGTAAGTAATGTCAGTGAAACCTATCGTTTGAAAAATGATCCAAGTAATCAAATAATGTGATTGGGGTTTGGGTGTCATTTTTCAAAAAAAAAACATCCTTCTGCCCTTGAACATGGGGGGATGCCGTTTTGTATATTTTACGAGTAACGGGATGCTCTTTTAACATTTTTTTCGTTTTAAGATGGGCAGAACCGAACTTGAATATAATTCTGGAAAGGAGGAGAGAGGTGTGCATATAAGGCACAAGAGTGTTTTAGGAAAATGGTACTCTTCCTAAGTTAGCTCATTTCGTTAGTTTGTACATCTTTCAAACAATAGGTTGTATTAATTACCGTTATTTTTCTCAAAATTTTCAAAAAACCGAAAATTGAACATTTTTTGGAAAAATAACGCATTGGAGGGGAGGGGGTGCTTTTTCAAAATTTTTATGATAACAAAAAATGTTTAGCTCCTTTTGGACCTCAATTGAGGTTCAAAAAATTGAAGTAAGTTGATTTCAATCAACGTTGGGAGTATGTGAAGAAAGGGTGGCGTTTCTTGAGGAAGAGAGAGGCCTAAAAAAATGAAACCGCAGTTAAATTATTTTTTCGTCTTCTAGATTAGGGATTAATCATTGGATCTTTTTTAACACTCTGATCGAGCGGACCTCCATTTTTAACATTTTGCGACTATATTATTTATAGTCGATGTAGTGGGGGGGGGGGGAATTAACGAAATCAGTTTTGGAATCCTAAATCATTGGTGTCATTTTTATTCATGTCAGATAATTCAACTTATTCCGCCTAATATGAGAACGCCGACTTTCACGATGATGTGTGCTAATGCAATGAGCTTGAAACTTCTAAACCCCCGATAGTCACTTCTATACCAAAATGCAACTTCTTAGCTCAATTCGGAGGGAAGTTATGCGAAGAAAAAACTCAAAACAAAAGAAAATCCACCCAAAGAACCACATTTCTGAGCTGTAAGGGGGCGCAATAGAGTCTAAAAAATCAACCGTGCTGAAAGCACATATATAGATCTTACTGTGTCCACGTATCATATTTCAACTTCTCATCTCGATTTCGGTGAGAAATAGGAGAGGAACAGATCTTTTTCAGGGTCAAAAGGGAGAAACCTCTCATATCTTCCCTTTTAATTTACCCAATGGGCTGATTTTTCAGCTGTATACAACGCAGGATTGCCTATTGATTGGCTTAAAAAGAAACAATTTCTGCGATTGTCACCCCTCAGCACCTATCACCAAAATTTGAGCGCAATTAAATTTTGACCTTAGGTTGTCCCTGCTACATAATATCAAATCTGCCACAAAATGTGAGCATATTTTCCAAATTTGATCGATTTTGGTCGGTATCGTGCTAAGAAAATGATTTTTAGTTTGGGAGGCGAATAAAAATAAATATTCGACATGGCCGAAAATGGTCGTAATGGTCTGCTAGCACTCTAGAACGTATTTTGTTTATCCCTCCCCCCCTCATC
Source organism: Ferrisia virgata (assembly GCA_900060175.1). Classification (NCBI taxonomy): domain Eukaryota; kingdom Metazoa; phylum Arthropoda; class Insecta; order Hemiptera; family Pseudococcidae; genus Ferrisia; species Ferrisia virgata. The sequence continues at coordinate 2,029 of FIZR01031973.1, read as the reverse complement.
TGCTGCAAATCGATAGACCGTATTAGCCAGGGTTTCGTTGACAATATGGTCTACAAAACTGGGCTTAAAAAAAAAAAAACAAAATTCAACCCACCTGGTATCCTTTGTAGGCTAAAATTTTGACAAATATACTGACCAAAGACTTATTTTTGCATCAAAGATTTTGAAAAAAAAAAAAAAAAACTTCCGATAGCATAAACAGAGCAATCAAGTGGCAAACGAGATTGATTCAATACGAATAAATTTTATTCCCTGTTATAAGCGAGCAAAGGGCGGCGCCAAAGACGACGAAGACGACGTTATGTACGCTATGCTATTTTATAAGAATTCCCATAGCATTATCGTTACGTCACGATATGTCGTTGAAATTTTGATGAATGATGACTGAACGAAGAATTACTCAGGGTCGAGGGGGTATTATATTTTTTTTCTCTATGCCTGTTTTGAGTGACATATATTACGTTTATTTGGCAGGCTGCGTTGTAAGCTCGGTTATGAAAAAATAAAAAATCACAAATTCGATTTCCGCGTATGCAATAAGAAAATTATAAAGTTTACATTTTATAGAGTCAATTTAGCGGAAAGTAGATGGATGGATCGATGTACCTTTGGGGATTTTCCCTTTAGCTTGGTTGCACTTTGCGATGTGCGTATAGGCGGCTACGTATAAATAGAATAAGAAAATATTAATTCGTCGATTTATAATTTTCAAAATGTCAACTTATCTACGTGTCTCGTATTTATGTAGGAAAAAAAAGCGTGAAGAATGGAAGGAGGATTTTTTTTTATTTTTATTTTATTTGTTTGGTTTTTTCTCTTTTGTATCACGAATAAGTGATCTTGGTTAAACGTAAAAAGTTCGACGATGAATATTATCAAGGGTTTTATGTTTTATGCTTTATTTATTTATTCGTTCTTCTTTTTCAGTTTATTTCATTCGGATATTCAACGTGAACATTGTTTAATGTGAAATTTATTCCGCTCAAGGCGAACGGTATTAGAGTTTTGAATGATGATAAGTTGATATCGCGAATGTTATATTATACGTACAAATATAGGTATGTAGTGTACCTACCTACCAGCGAGTAGTAGGTATACGACAATATTACTCTATGTTGGCATCTCTCTCTTTCTCATTCGCCGCAGATACTACAAACTTAACAAATAATCCGAGACGTGTAGCGGCGCGATATTTCTCTCGTATCGCGAGCTATTTTACACCGATACCATGGGCGACATGTTTGCTACTGTGTGCGTTTAGATTCCGGGTGATAAATGGGTTTGGGCGCGATTCGAGCGAAGCTAATTAGTAATTTCGATGATGCTACAGTACGCTGCTGGTTGCTGTTATAAATGGTGTCTTGGATACGATGCCATGTGAGCGTTGTGTGTTAGTGGTTGGTTATACGTTTATGTAGGTGTAATGGGAAGCTAGGTGTCTACAAACATGATCATGTCTGTAAAATGATTCGTGATGCTCATTGGTACTGGTAAGGGTGGAAATGATATTGTTGTACAAGTAGGTACTGGGTAAGCTATACCTATTACTAGCGATCTTCTTGTTCAAATGGCTGGTGATGCATCTATGTGTGTGTGTGTGTGTGTGTTCTCATATTTTCCATAGGTATATAGATAAATTTTCTTAGGGACAACAAATTTTTGTGATGAAGGATTAACGATTGGATTACCAAGGATAAATATTTTAGGATATGACACAAGGAAGTATTGACATAGGAAGATGGAAAGTAAGGAGTGGGATCAAAAATATGATAGGACAAAAGATAGGAACCTGCACTATGGAAAATATGAGAAAAATTTCCTGGCTAACATCTAACTTACCCATCATCCAAAATAGTTAAGATTCGGGTTAACAAATCCATGAATTTACAAAGTTATTTTTAATAGGTATTATTTACAATTTTCAGAACTTAACAATGAAGTATATCTGTATACCTTATTACTTAATCCCTAAATGAATATTTCGAGTACACGTGCACTGTCCAACGATCCTTAAAGACCATTTATTTTT
>FIZR01031972.1:0-23406 GCA_900060175.1 Ferrisia virgata | reverse complement strand
AAAAATAAAAATTTAAAAAAAAAAAAAAAAAAAAAAAAAGTTCAAAAGAGCTTAAAAACGCCTGTAGAAATTGTGTAAAATATCGCGTTGTACAAATTAAGCTTTGTGTATCTTTAAATAAAATACAAATTCAGCAACTAACTTCTCCGCAGCGATTTTACAAATACTGCTAATTGGTAACTCAATACTTCGTAATGAATTTTTTTTCCCCTCGTCGTCGACCCAATTTTAGACTAATTAGTAGCAAGTCTTTCCATCCATTTTCGTAGTTTTCCGTATTTTCTATGTCGTTTTGTAAAATACAAAAAAAAAAAAAAAAAAAAAAAAATTTTTTTCCGTTTTTTTTATCTCGTTTTGAAAAAAAAAAAAAAAAAAAAAAAAAAAGAAAAATTCTTTTCATTCTGTGTCGTTAAAGCTTAATATGTTATTTATTGTACATTATTTTCAATTAAGCTTGTCTCTTTGTTTTTTTTTTTTTTTTTTTTTTTTTTTTTTTTTTTTTTTTTCTATTGAAGCAATGTTGATATCGAGTAAAGTAGTATTAAGTTGTGTATTTAAGAATTTCTTTCTTTTCTGTGTATTATAAAATTTTATTGTTATTGTACTTATTGTTCGACGGACCGTTTTGATCTACCCTATTGTGTTATAGTGTAAAACGTAGAACATTATAGACAATTTTTGAACAGTGTAAAAATATTATTATTTTTTATTATAGTTTTTCAGCTGATTATTTAATATATATTCGGGATTGTAATTGTTACCTTAATAAAACGTATAAATATATGTTAATTTTTTTCACGATTTTTTAAAAATATTTTCGACACTGTTATCAGTTCACAATAGACATCGATACGAAGTTATTAAATGGTACCGATAGTGGTACCAAGGCCTAGGTACATACGTACACGTAGCCTAAAGGTATCAAAGAGCTACAAATCCAACATTGCTAAATAATAAAGTAATGTTACATACCTTCATTTTGATAAATCAATTCCGTAATAAATAGGGCTGCAAAAGAACGACACCAATTATATACGAAAATGATAATTTGACGACATCAAATGCTCATCCAGGACTTGATAGCTGATTGATAATACGTATTCCATTCACATACAGCGATACAATTCTTCATTTGAGTAATCTGTAATACATAAATAAATTCTACGATCAGCTAATAAGAACTCACCAGTTCGTAGGATTTCCTGTACCTACAAACTACCGAACGTAGCTGGAAAACGCCTCGTGACATATTTTTTAAAGAACAATACCATGCATACTTGATATAAAAACCAAGCACCAAGAAATCAGTGACCATATCTATGGTCCTTTACCCAAATAACATTAAGTAAGCTTCAAGGTTCATGATTATCACGAATATTTTTCTTTCTTAGGCTTAAGGTTACTTTTAAACTGCATGAAAGCGAGTTCACAAGTTCACCACAAATCGATTTATTTCGTTAACCATACTTTTTTTTTTTTTTTTTTTTTTTGGTGATGGAACAAAACGTTTGTAATTATCGTGGTCTATGAAAATTATGCAATATTTATTATTTTATTATTAACGACGACGACGATGATGTTTAAAAGATGATATTGTTCTTGTTTTATCAAAACAAAGCGCCGCATTTATAATATTAGGATCGTTTACGTGGCCTGTGTACCGACCAATGAAATAGGAAGTAGGCTTGTCCAACGTACAATTTTGTTTGCATTTTGTATCGTTGCGTGACTTACCTCTTTTTTTTCCCCCTCAAAAATTTGAACATGATGAAAAATCGTGGCTTTGGTTGTAATCGGTTTCGTCAACTGTTTAACACTTTCCATCCATTAGCTATTGGAAATGATTGGGATGAGAGTTGAATAATATGATTTCCATAACAATATCATTATTCTGAAAGTATATTAGGCCCACATTTCTTGATAAAATAATGCCTGAAAAATTTCAAACAAAGAGTTAACAAAAGCACATATTCAATATAATGAATGTTCCGCATAGACCTCGTCATCCTTATACCAGTGATTAGTGAACTCAAAAGACTTACAGGTATAATGTGGTTACATACCCAAAAAATCCGAAGGGGCTGAGATACGCGATTTTCATCTAAACTTGTGCTCACTTCGAAAATTTGTAGAAAAAAAATTAATAATGATAAAAATTCGTTCGCAGTTTGCTCTATAACGTAATGTATATTTAGGAGTATAAGTGGTATAAAAATCAAGAGTAAGGATGAAGTGGTTAGTAAAATATGATAAAATAAATACAAAAAAATATGATAAAAAATTTGAAACTTTTTTAGTTTTTTGGGTATAAGTTTTGAGAAACCTATTCTAAGCACATTATTGAAAAATTCTAAACTGAACGAAAGAGCATCTTCAACTCAGCAGTTGGGGTGATAACCCAGAGAGTTGCATTTATACGGAGAAAAAAAATAAATTAAAAGAAACAAATAATTAGTCATTTTTGGACAAGAATAAGAGGAAAAATATCAATTTTGAAAGCAATTAGGAGGGGAGTTATGCGAGCAGCAAACTCAAAACATTGGAAATACCTTCCAAAAAAACACATTTCTGGGCAGTAAGGGGGTGAAATGAGTTTGAAAAGAGAGAAGATACGTGAGAAACAAACTCAAAAAACAAGAAGCTCTTACAAAAAATAACTTTTTTGCATTTGCGAGGGAGTGCAATGAGGCTGAAAGGTCGAAACCCTCAAAAGACACATCTATGGCCTCTACTGCATCTACAAACCAAATTTCAACTTCCTCGCTCAATTTGTAGGGGAGATGGGAAAGGAAGAGATTTTTTTCAAAATCAAAAAAAGGAAACCCCCTCTTAGCTTCCCACCTCATTGACTAAGGAGGCTGATTTTTAGATTTGCTGTACAACTTTGGATTTTCTATCAATTGGCTCGAAAAAGAACAATTTTTGATGTTTTGACCCTTCAGCACCTCCAAGGCCGTCTCCACTCATATATATCTAATCCGCCACTAAACTAAACTTATTGACCAAATTGGAGCGATTTTTATCAGTACTGAGCAGAGTAAATAATTTTAGTCTTTGAGGCAAAAAAATAATAAAAAATGAGAGGAAATACCTGACATGGCCAAAAATAGTCTGGATGGTCTGTTAGGACCCCAAAACGAATTTTGTTGATATACCCCTTCACCCGTCGTAGGTCGACGGACTGTAATGGCCTGGTTTTCATTGACAATATGACATAAAAATTCGGCTTGAAAAATGTGTTTGGAAAATTTTCAATTTTTTTTAATTTTTTATAACTTTTGAAATAGTTATTATGATCTTTCCACTAAAAATCTTTGAAATATGCAGCAATACCCCCCCCCACTCCACCCACAATGGTTCAAGCAGGTACTTTGAAGGTTGATTCCCGCTTTAAAAAGAGTGGTAGTACACTTCCTCGCCACCTTCAATGGCCTGAACAGATTATCTTCATACAAAATTTCAACTTCCTAGCTCGATTTGAAGGGGAGTTGTGCGAGGAAGAAATTCAAAAAAAAAGAAAAACCGACCAAAAAACTACATTCATGAGGCTGAAAAGTCGAAACACCCAAAACGCACACCTAGAAGCTATACTTCCCAATGGAGAAAAAAATATATACTGAATGTTGCAAAATATAAAAATTACGGATTTTTGAGATGAAAATTGAAAAATTTCAACCATTTATATTTTTTTCTTCATTGTAAAGCAACTTTCAGTATTCATTCAGTGGGAGAATGTATTGCTACCAATTTTAAAGATTTTTAGGGACGAACTCACAATAACTTCATTAAAAGTTATTCGCATAAAATTGAAAAAATTGAAAATTTTTAACCGATTTTTTAATATTTATATCGTCACAATTTGCAAGCCACTTCATCACCACTCTTGATTTTTTTACCACATCCGCTCACTTATATTCGTTGCCTTGCGCTGCAATCGTTTTGCTTCTATCACATTTACTGTCAAAATTGGAATTTTTCCCCTTATTCTTGTCCAAAAATGACAAAATATTTTTTTCTTTCAATCAATTCTTTTTCTTCGTGTAAATACAACCCTCAGGAATACCATTCTAACTACTGAGTTGAAAGTGTTTTCTCGTTCAATTTTGAATTTTTTAACAAGGTGCTCATATTCGCAAAAAACTAAAAAAGTTACAAATTTTTTTGTCATGATTTTTTGTACTCATTTTTTCATATTTCATAAACCACTTCAACCCCACGCTTGATTTTCATATCACACATATTCGTGCGCATACATGATGCTTTAAAACGAACCGCGAATTTTTATCATTATTAGTTTGTTTTCTATAAATTTTCAAAGTGAGCGACAGGTTTGAGTGAAAATGAAATTTTGAAATTAGCATATCTCAGCCCCTTTGATTTTTTGAACACGCTAACCATTATACATGTAAGTCTCATGAGCTGACGTATCACTGGTGTAAGGATATCGAGGTTAACGCGGAACACCCGGTATATGTAATTTATAAATGAATTAATATTTTCTAAAACACGTATACACATTTTCAAAACAACAGGTATTCATCGAATAAAAATTTGAAAACTTTAGAAAACAACGGGAATGGCTTCCTTTAGGTAAATATGTACATATACCAGCTCAATAATTTACGAAAAAAAAATACTTATTCGTACCCACAGGTACCTAGATCCACACATAATTTTTACATTATACTCCAAAATTACCCGTCAAACTAAAAACTTGTAATAAGTATAATGCATAATACATACTAAGTAGTAGGGTAAGCTTATATAAATTATGGAACAAAGAAAAAAAGCAACCAGTAAAACAAACACCTCAAGAACAGTTATTCTATTCAATTCCCATACGTTGGAATTTGTCTCATCACGTAAGTATATATACCTATAAGTACATCATCGAAAAGCAAATTAGTTTTGATACGTTTTTTTTCAAAGACTGACAAGGAGTAAACAAATCTTCAAAATTAATACAAGTGGGTAGTTAGTTTACATTTAAATTGAGTCATTATTAGTTTATAAGTAAGCTAATATATTCTGTTCAATTCCGTTTAATAATGGGTTAAGCACGCTTCGTAATAACTACGCCCATAATAAAGTCGTTATTTATATTGTTGCAAAGCCTACATAGATGAACTGCACTGTAATGCACAAGTGATTTTTAAAAAAAGCACCCAAAGTATCAATGAACTCGAACGACAACAACAACAAAAACGAAAGAACTGAGTGAATTTTTATTTGAAAATTATACATCCTGGAAAACTATCAACTTACCGACAGAACAATTAAATTAAACAATTAGTCGAACAACTGAATACCTATTAGAAAATCATTCTTTTGTTAATTATCCTATACAAAACGCTCGTTTACCAATTTACTCGTTTTTATCTATTACTCACACGCTTCTGAAAAATCGTCCAAACGAAATATCAATTTTAATTACCTAGTACCTACGTTATTTACAAAATCTTCAAACCGTGTTTTATTATTGGGGAAGTTAATTTGTATTTATGAATTATGCATATTATGTAGATGAGTAAAAACGACGTAAGGAGAGATGTTATTAGCGTTGCGTCGTCAACTTTGGGTTATTTAGGTAGGTATATAAAAAAAAGGAGAAAAAAAAATGGAAATTTTAAAACAATCATCACTTGTTTAATTTATTCTATAAATGTACCTAAATATAATTATTTGGTTAACTAAAAAATACAAATCGAAAAATTTGCATGAGCAAAATTCATCATTCTGTTATATCGTCAGTACCGCACTTCCGTGCAATTTAACGTTACTTCTATTGCAAATAAAAATTATACCCCTTAATATGAAATATAAAATTTCAAGCTGGTTTACGTGAAGTATTACAACATTACATACACTGAAAAAAAGCATCGCAAAATCACTGATAAGAGTAGGAGGGTGCAATGACGCTGGAAAGTCAACACCACTAAAACGCACATCTGGGACCTATACTAAACGTACACACCAAATTTTAATTTCAGAGCCCAATTCGAAAGGAGATATGCGATGGACCAAACTTAAAAAAATAAAAATCGACGAAAAAAGTACATTTCTGGGACTGTGAAGGGGCGCAATGAGTCTGAAAAGTCAATACCCCCAAAAAACACATCTAGGATCTATACTAAATCTACATACCAGAAATTGCCACTTCCTAGCTCAATTCGAAAGGTGAGTTATAAGAGGAAGAAACTCAAAAAACATGAAAAACCGACCAAAAAACTACATTTTTGAAGCAACGAGAGGGTGCTATGGGGCTAAAAAGTCGAAATACTCCTCCCAAAAGGAATACCTAGCACCTACACAAAAATCTACATACCAAATTTTAACTTCCTAGCTCAATTTGAAGGGGAGTTGTGTGAAGAAGAAAGAAAGTCAAAAAATAAGAAAAACCGATCAAAAAACTACATTCTTGGGGCTCTGACTGGCTACAATGAGGCTGAATAGTCCAAACCCTCAAAACACACATCTAGAAGCTATACAATAGACACTGCAACACCAAGATGCCTCTCTGCAGGTCACAACGGAAAGGGGATTACAGAAAATTTTTGTAATTACTCACCTAGTTCCCACTAGAGAGCGCTGATACTTGGCACTAGAAATTATTTTGTGTTTTAGCTTTCAGAATGGATTTCACGTGCAATATTTTTTTTGAAATTTTTCCTGCAATCTGATTCGTTGAGATCTTTATTAGTTATGACGGTGATTACAGTGATCAGCTGATGTAATATCACATAGTTTACAGCTATTCTTGTTATTTATTGAAAGAAATATTATAAATTTTCATTGGTTCGGATTAGTTGAAATCATCCAATCAAAATGCAGAAAAAATATTTCGTGTCAAATATCAGTCCTCTTTAGTGGAATATGTGTCAGTAACTATTTACCAAATTCAAACCTCCTCACATCTGTGTCCACCAGTAAGACATCTTGGTGTTTTAGTGTCTATAACCTGTACTAAATTTAGGTACTAAATTTCAATTTCGTAAATCAATATGGAGGGGAGAAAGGGGAACAATAACCTATTTTTAAGTACAGAAAGGGGGAAAACCTCATATACCTTCTTCAAATTGACCCAGGTTCCAGGTGGCTGATTTTTGGGCCTATTCTACGAATTTGGATTGTCTATCAATTGGCTCGAAAGGGAATATTTTTTGCGATTTCGGTCCCTCAGCTCGTCCTCCACCAAATTTGGGCATAGCTGAATTTTGACCCAAGATCTTCCTCACTCATGTATATCTAATCTACCACTAAACTGGGCTTATTAACCGATTTTCAGCGATTTTGGTCAGTATCAAGCAGAGTAAATGATTTTAGTCTTTGAGGAAGAAAAAAACGTAATTAAAAAAAAAAGGCGATGCTATTTCAGCCTGATTTTTGTAAGATACTACAATCATGAAAATTGAAAAAAAAAAGGATCGCGAAAATCAGTAAAAGGTAGAAAGGGTTCAATGGAACTAAAAAGTTAAAACCCCCAAAAATTGCATCTAGGACTGACACCAAATCTACACACTAAATATCAACTTCCTTGATCAATTTGTAGGGGAGTTATGCGAGGAGAAACCCCAAAAAATAAGAAAAACCTACCAAAAAAAAACAACACATTTTCGGAGCTGAGAGGAGGTGCAATGAAGCTGAAAAATCGAGATCCCGAAAAGGCACATCTGGGGCCTCTACTAAATGTATATACTAAATTTCAACTTCTTAGCTCAATTTGGAGGGAAGCTATTCTAGGGCTTCTGTCAAGTCCAAAAAACCAAATTTCAACTTTTCTAGCTCAATTTAGTGGAGAGATAGGGAAACGACGCTCTTTTTCAATGTCAAACCCTCATATCTCCCCTTCTAATTGACCTAGGACGTTGATTCTTGGATATGTTATACAACTTTGGATCCTCTATCAAGTGGCACAAACTGAAGTAATTTTTGCTTTTTTGGACTATCAGCACCCTCTGCCCCGAATTTCGGCGTATCTGAATTTTACCCCAAGGTCATTCTCACTCATAAATATCTAATCCGCCGCCCCGAACTGAGTCGATTGACTGAATTAGAAATATTTTGGTCAGTATCAAGCAGAGTAAATAATTTTAGTCTTAGGTAAAAAAAATATATCTCACATGGCAAAATATGGTTGTAATGGTCTTCTTGGATCACAAAACGTATTTTGTTAATATCCGCTTCTCCTGCCATCATCCGTAGGTTGAAAGAGACCATAATAGCTGGGCTTTCATTGACAATATGTCACAGAAAATCAGGCTAAAAATTCAAAAATTTCCAAAAAATATTATTAAACGTAGAAAAATTATCTTATTTGTTCATATCAACTAAATCATTCGACTTGTTAAAATCGCTAAACCAAAAAGAAAAAATTAATTACATTACTCAACCTCGTCGAAAAACTAACAATACCCGGCAATAAAAGAAACCGATACAGGTGCAAAAGATTATACCCATACGTGTGTAGTGTGTACCAAAAACCAACTACCAAGGCAGAAAATAAAATTAGTAGTTAAATACGAAAGCCGTCCGTCGGTTTTAAAAGACACTTGTCAGAGCTGCGAGCTACGATGGTTGTCTTTTTTGAAAAGTGTAACGGTTAACCGCAATATATTTTCTAAATCGATTATCATCAAAGGTAACCTATTCGATAAATAAAAGACCGGAACAGGCCAAAGGATGCAGGCGTTTCCGAAAAATTCGGCGCCCTTTCTGCTTCGAGCAACATAAAAAGTCAGCTCTCGTATCGTCGGCAACCGTAACAAGAGTTAGTATAGACTTGGGAGACCGTATATCAAACATCGATATACCAAACGCTGCGCTGGAAATTACATCAGGTCGGTGTCACTTCGTAAACAGACAGTTTTCACCAACCAATATGACCAGGTAAACGAAAACTACGAGTCTTTTAACGGATTTAGGGAAGAACTTAATTATTATAAATTAATGAACGTGAGATAGAATTCGGCCCACTTGAAACAAAATGCTCATTTCCAACTACAAATAATCGAAGGTCTGTTGTGTTGTTTTTTTTTTTATTTTTTCTTCAGCTCTGCGCCTTTCTAAATGCTTAATACAGAAAACAGTGACGCCTCTACAGGTAAAAAGGAGGCGGAAAAAGTAATAAAAACAAGAAATATGCCTTCGGAGGATAAAATCCGATCCGAGCCGGTCGTTTGATAACCCGCTTACCACACCTCTCCCGTCATCTTGGCAACACTCTATATTACATTATATGTACGTATGTATTTCTTTCGTTGCTTAAACATTTATTATATATATAAAGCGGTTTCGAAAAAATCACTCCAGTTATAGTTAAACCCAGTCTTACAATTTTTATTCCAATAGGAATGCGATTGTATATATATTTTTTTTCATAATTTCAACTTTTTTTTTTTCAGTTGTAAAACGAAACTTTGCGCAGATTTATAGTAGTTTACACTTTCGCGGTCTTCTTTATATGTTTTTGCCGCCTGTGTTCTTCCGCACAAGTTTTATCCCCCTGCACATTCTTGGACTTTTTTTTCTTCTTTCTTACTTTGTAGCCGAGAAATGCTTATAGGCCTACGCTTTGTGTTTTCATCAATGCGGTGAAAGCCTATCGATCGAATCAAGATCAATTTTTCAACCGCGCTGATGTTCTAATCTAATTGTAGAGCATCACGTGGAATACTAATTTTGCGAAATATGAAGCTTTTTAATTGCAAATTCCATTATAAGTTTTTTACTCTTTTTGACAAACAATACGGCGGAAAATAAAAGAAATGTTATGTGTGATTCCAATCGTCGTCGGCTGCAACAACAAAGCAAAAAGGTAACGCCGTCGCGAAGAATCAATAGGTAGCTTGTACAATGCAATGTATTTATTACTTCACTATGGGATGTACGCTTTAATATAGTTCCACTGCATTGCAGGAATTCTGTGTATTTTATATAAGTCGCCAGATTTTTTCCACCCTTCCCTTCCACTTGGTCAATTAAATTAGAATTCGTTGTTATTTGTTCACACTGGAAGCGTGCATCGTTTGTCATATTTTGACACAGGAACCGGTTTCATTCATTGTTGATATTTTTGTTGAATTATAATTCAATCAAATATACTAAAATGTGTAATATAATATGAAATCATATAATTACACAGGTATCTACCTGATTTTCTGCGCTATATTACGCTGGACTGAGATGAACTACTATTGATCCGCGGTTCTAAAATCAAAACCAAATAAAAATTCGATCATTTAGATATACTCGAAATATTACACTCGTATAGATTGTAATCGGCCACCCAACCATTGCATACCGATTCTGTATTCCAAGCGTCCTTTCCTGGTTACATGATAGATTATTCAGCTCGATGTTATTCGACGCCATACATAGTACATATAATATAACGAAGGTTACAACTATGTTGAGAGGCGGTTCGTAACCCATAGGCAAGTACCCGGATGGCAGTCCATGTGCGATGAGAAATTTCAAAGTTTAAATAAAACATTCTTCAGTATTCGGCGACCTCGTCGAACTAAAAGTTGGAAAAAATTGTCTTCTACTGACCTTGAAACGGGCAAGATTCTGCGATATCAGTGTCTAAAAAATATACAAACACACACATACATATATATATACATGCATGTCACATACATTGTACGGTATAATGTTGTCACTAGTGCGAATCTTTTAGCACGAATATGTAGTGTGTAAAATTTTCCAATTAATATACTACTACTGTATTGTCGTTAGCGACGACGTCCTTGATTAAATACGCGATTTTGAGAGTTAACAAAAAATTCAGGTTAAAACCGCGTAAATTTCCTTAGATATGGTTGAAAAAACACGGTTTTTTGGCGTATAATTAAGCAATGATATCGTTCGTGTCACGTGTTTAGCAACTGTGGAGTAGTTCGGGTTTACGTTTTAGAAAAAAAAGAAAAAAAAAAAATGTACCTACGTTTTATTTTCATACGTATTGCGCCATTTTATTGTCACTGTACGGTGGAAATTCTATTGGAAGAAAAATCTGTCGAGTGTCGTCGTCATAAATTACAGAATCTTCTTGGCAGATGAATGCGCGCCGTAGTCTACCGGTGGAAAAGAGCATCATCTATAGATCAAAGATGAAATGTAATTATTATGTTTGCACGTATTACTTCTATCATTAACTAAAATAATAACATAAACATTACACTAAAATAGCTATAATTGATATAACACCATCGCGATACATGTAATCTACTAATTTAATGATTGTTTCAATAACTGAATGAACTTATCACGACCATTGATAATCGTTTGCTATAGCTTTGTATACATATTTAATCATCATAACTATGTAATTCTTATGTAATTAAAAGCCAAATTATATACTGCGAATAATTAATCGTTAAAAATGTTCAAATCTCAATTAAGGTGTACCATACACGACTATAAATTGTTCCGCGTCGAGCAGAACACTCTTGTGGAGAATATCAGAAACGTAACGGAACAGTAGTTACCATAATTGAACATGAGAGTGTGCTGAAACGCAAGTTTACCAAACTTCTATAAAACGAACGTATCCGGAATATAGGAAATCTGAATTTGTACTAAAATATAACTCGTCTTGCACCAGATTTCAATAAATATTCATTATACACATTTACGTGTACTATAAAAAGTTCGGCAATGAAGTTATAGATCGTGAACATAGAAAAAGATCAATCAGCGGTCCGCTCATCAGAGATATGTACTTACAAGCGTCCGTATTTTAGATATGCACGATTATAAATAACTTACCGAAAATTCGACAATAATAATAATTACATCACCAAAGTAAGAAATAAAAAGTACTCACCGACTTACCATCGCAAATCGTACGTAAAATGAAACACAAATGAATGCGGTGTACTTCACGAGACATCAAAAATCATGTGTTAAACAAGCTCGTTCAAGTGCTTTCTAGCTACTCAGTTCGATCCCAAATTCAAAGAGCGCATTAATATCACATCACTACACGTAAATCTAAACAGAAGCCATTGTTGAATTTGAATTCAGCCCTTCTTCTGTAGCGATAAAGAGTATTATGCAAAGGTAACAAGCTTCTTATCGCCTTCTTCAATGATGATATCATACAAAAGATATGTATGTATATCTGTACACTATATAATGACAAGTGAGTCAAATACCTGAGCATATATAAATAACGATGAATCAGAATCTTTCACTGAAACGGCATGTCCTTTATATTCATTTTATTCACACTACACAACAAGGGTAGTTACACCATTGAAAATGAATACTCACCAAATTAAGTAAATGAATTATTGTTTAATTCCAGTTCACTAAAAAAAATACTACGGCGAAAATCATTTTCTTTCACGGAATTTGAATCTTGAATCCGGTATGATCGATGAACATGATCAAATGATTACGATTTTTATAAATACATATTAATTCACTTGATTTCTTTTTGAAGCTGTACGCATATTCACTTTTTCACTTCACGGTCATAATTAAGAAGGATTCTCACATGAGGAAATGTAAATAAAATGAAAATTTGTAACATTTCTTGAAGAAACACGTTATTTTTTTTAAATTGAAAAAGAAAGTTAAAATGGAGTCACAGATCATGAATTAATAGTTTTTATTTTTTTTACGTCATATGTCACAGATGTTATATAACAGACAGGTATTGTTTACAAACATAAAAAAGAATGTATCATTTTTATTTTTTTTATTTTTTTCAGTTTCAACTTCGTAGCTTCCAAGGTTGTATTATTAATTTTTCATTTTTGCTGAAATTTTTAATAATTAAATATCAAATTCAAACTGACATCTCTTCTTCTTCTTCAACATCGTTACATAATTAGTATCATCATCAGAGATGGAAGAATAATGAAGAACTGGAGAACCAAAAACGTTAAGAACATGCGATTTTAGACAAAAAGAACAAAAAAGAAGAATCACAAAGTTAAGCCATTAAAAAACGCAGTAAAAACGAGAACAATGAAAGCAATTTTATATTTCACCGTTTTTATAGAACAACAAAACGTCTTAAAAATTCACTTTGAAAGAAGGAAAGAACAAAAATAAGTACAAGGACAATTATTTGTCTATTTTTTCATTTATTTTTTTGGAATTTCAGCAAATAATTCCTCGACTAGCCGTAATTTGATCGCTTTTAAGTGATTTTTTTTCAAGATTTTACTCTTGTTTTCTTAAACATTTTCATTGATTTGACGACTTTTGGACAAATTTTCAAAAATTTGGCGGATTGAGTTGACGAGCAAAAACCAACAAGAACGAGAATAGAGAACCAAACAAAACCACATGAAGAACAAGAATATAAAATAAAACAATATTTCAAAAACTGTGAAGAACAAGAACAAAACTAGAACAGAGTTCACAAATTCTAAATAAAAACAAAGCTGACAAGAACAAAAATGTTGATTTGTGAGAACAATAACATGAACGAGAACCAAAATTTATTCGCTCTTCCATTTCCGATCAACATGACTAAGGTTGGTGAGCAGAATTTTTTTTTGGTTTTTTGTTCTGGTTTTGGTTTATGAATGATTTAATTTCATCATAGTCTTGTTTTGCTCATAAGCGATGGATTTCATGTTTTGTTTCGGTTCTGGTTTTGTTTCTAGCACTTCGTTTGTTTTGGTTATACTTACTCGAGAGCTAATCAATTTGAATTGGTTTTGGTTTTGCTTGTTATTCCTAACAATCCAAACACCTATCAGAAATGAAAACACAAATTTGATGGGAAACGGAAATCATTAAAATCTAAATTATTTGTACATATTTCGTTTAAAGAAAAGTGGATACAAAAGAATAAAAACAACAATATAATGAAAATTGTATATTTTGAATTGGTTTAGTATCAGTTTTGCTCTATAAAAGAACAAATCAATTGCTCTGATTCCATTCGGTTCTGTTATAATAATCAGATGATTCGTTCCAGTTTTGGTTTTACTTTTTCAAAAACCAAATCCAACTGGTTATTGTACGTTTTATTGGTTTTGTTCCGGTTTTGCTCACCAGTCCTAATCATGCTTCAATAAAATATTGAGCTTGCTTGCTCTTTACTAATGCAGATTACAGAAACAATTCACCAAAATTTTTTAGTCAATTTGTTTTGCAATTGTTTTTTCTTTCATTGAGTTCTCCTAGCTGTAATGATGAAAAAAAAAGAGGCTTTCATTGGCAAAGATAAATTTCAAAAGTTATGAACTCATGAACCACAGTATTAACATCCCTGAAAACAACATTTAGTATTAAAAACTATACTGTACCTGTGTAAAGATGTAATATAGATAATGCTCGCGTATAAAAAATGAATATCTCCAAGATAAATATGTTTTACTTCATACAAATTATAAAAGCACACGAAATATCCAATATACATGTATTTTGAATAGCAAAAATCTAAAAATTTTACGATTAAATGACAAACACAATATGATTACATTAAAAATTTAGTGATACAAATAAAAAGTATACATAAAATTGAAATACGAATGCGAGTCAATAAGTTACAATAGTAAAAATGTTTAAATGTTATAATTTTACACAAGTGAACAATACAATAAGTTACGTTTTATATCTATATTCTAGATTCTATAAATTAACGCAAGTGTCGAAAATAATATCGCAGTAATACTGATTCATATAAAATATCAAGAAACATTCTACACACTCAGATTGCACAATTACTCCTTTAAAAAAAAAAAAAAAAAAAAAAAAAAAAAAAAAAAAACAAACAAATATAATATACCATAATGACTAGTTAGTTCACATAGCTGCTTCAAAGTCATGTTACATGACAGCATCTAGCACCTAATTATTTTTAGCACCTTTAAACTTAATAAAATCGTGCTCGGCACTCGCGAAGCTAAATTTTCAACAATCAGCACCATATTTTTATGTATATTCAGCACCGTGTTGCTTTCCAGCACCGATTTAACAACTTACAAAAATATTTTTTATAATTTCGTTTCGTGTCAACAAAAAAAATATAGATAAAATCATAATAATGAATAAAGCACCAATCAAATTCCCAATAATATTTTCGGCGTAGATGAAAAAAACGCAGACTAAGGTGAATGTCCTTTTGCCAATACCTTTGAGATACTTAATTTTATATCTCAACGGTCACGCAAAATACATACATACGTACATAATACATATACATAAGACGTTCACATTTTTTCCTATTTTTCTTACAATATCGACTCAGAGTCGTCATGTACACCTACGCATTACGCGTTTTGATATACTTATTTTTTTATTTTATTTATTTTTTTATTTTTTTGGTGAAATGGCGTATGATTTTTTTTCCTCTCTACCATTTTTTATTCAGTAACAATGGAAAGATACACTAGTATAATGAACCTATGACGTAAACGTATTCGGTAAAACGATACTTTTAAAATCAACCATCCGTATATACATGAAGAATAACAGTTCATTTGGAGTAGATCGAACAGTGAGGGTTTTGAATACCTACGTCATAAATATCTATGCATATAGTTTGGATTTACTTTCAAACAACCAATTTCGGGCGATTAATTTAAAATCACATAAGTACGTTGATAATTCCTTAGTTTGCGTTTTTTTTTTAATCGTTTAAATTTTTCAACACAAAGCTAAATCGAATATTTAACGTCGTCGTGAAAGATACATATATACATATATATATGTATCTGTAAAGCGTTATATGACAGATTCATCATTTGTATTATGCCAACTTATTAAATGACTGACGCAGTGAAGCTTTAATTCAGTGAATAGCTTCATTGTTATGGACACAGTATGCAACTTTGTTTAATAGGCCTAATTAGTGTGACGTCAAAGTAATCTATTTTATACGTATAAGCCGCACTAATACCATCACATTCTTCATAATAACTACACAAAAGTCGAACCATCAGCGACGAAGCTTTCTTCAATGACGTCACTATTTTAAAATACACTTCTCAATTCTGAAAGCGTTATATAATATTATCAAAACGCTCGAAAAAGCCAGCTTAAATGCTTAAAAAAAAAAAAAAAAAAAAAAAAAAAAAAAACATATACGAAGAATTTAGTGATATTAAAAAAAAATACATAGACTAATTCTCGTCGAATAATTTTTTAATTCCTTTTGTTACTAATGAATGGGCTGATTAACCTTCGTCACCTGTTTTCAGTCATTCGGCTAGGTATTTCCTAGGTACAGTAGTATAATCGAAAGATATGTAGGTATTCGAATTGACGTTTATGTGTGTACAATACGGATAAGAAGCCGAGTTCATATTTACATTTTATGTCATAGTATTTGATTCTTTATGTACAGAATATTACGAATATTTTTATTATCACTATAATTCTTCCATATAATGTGTGCCGTACAGTACATTGTATGATACATAAATATTATAACAACGGTGCAGCTGGTGACAAAGAATTTGGTTATATTTTAATTTCGATTATCGCGCCCGCCAGTGATGAGTTGCTATAATTTTTGTATTTTTTTTTTAGGTAACATTAAGATTAAATTAATCGATAATCCGACAGAAGTGCCAATTTTCACCAAGTAAGTAACCGTTATGCAATGGACATGGACTCTCATACTCAGTCCTAGACCTTTATTCATTTCAAGAATAGAAACTGCAGAGTAGTAAACTCTGATTACCAAAAGAATTTTTTTTCTTTTTTTTTGGTTTTTCAAAGTTTTAAAAATCAATTTGCCACGTATCTTTACAAAATTCAATACCACACGCATCTAAACTAAAGACGCTACAGAAGTGGTTCATTTCATATTCCTTTTAGATTTAAGATGAAAAAATTTTAAATACGTGAATTTGAAGCGTTGTAGACGAACAAAGTAACACATTATTTGTACACTGGGTTCGGCTTATGTAACGTCTTCTTCATTCCTTATGCATAAGTAAAGCAACCCATAATACATCAGTGTAAGATAATTTGCCTATCTTGAATATCGCAGGGATGGGGATATTTTTACTATATTTGCATTATAGAAAATTTGGATAAGTAGGTTTTTTACACAATACTCTGTTGCGTAAATAAATATAATTTTTTTGAAGGAGGTTTTGATAAAAATTTTTATCAAAATTTCAATCTATTAATATTTTTTCATCACAACATCTGTAGGTACATTTCACTTTTAGATCTTCGAAAAAATTTTATATCTTGAATCATTAATTTCCAAAAAAACAAAAAAAAGGAGAATTGTCCCTACAATTTTACAAAGTACATATTTTTTGTTTTCTCCGTAGCAATAAGAAAAAAAAACATTAGGTCTATCTAAAAATTCATCTTAAAACGCCCTCGTGATAACATTGAGCTCAATGCTTTTATAATAATAAATGGTGAAAAAATAAATTTGATAAATTTCTGTATACTTTAAATATCGAAGGAGCAATAAAAAAATTTCAAAAAAGGGTTAACGTTTTTTTTTATCACGTTTAATATAACAAAGTCAAACATTACATGGGCAATGAACCTCTTTCCACCGAGTTGATTCCCTGTTTTGGGGAATTGTACCACAACAGAGTATAAAAAATTACTTCAATTTTTCCGTTTAAAGATAAAAATGAAAAAAATTTCGAGGAAGGTACCTTCGAACAAGGAAAATAATACGATTCGAAATAAGATTCGGATTTACTTGAAACATACTCTATCCAGCATCAGTCGATTACTTATCTGCTCGTACGTATGGTACGAAATTTTCTCGCAAAAATCGACATTATTTTGTAAAGCCTGCAGTTTTATAAAGAAAACGAAGTGTACATACGACGACGACTACTACGACGACGACGACGTTTGCAGTATAATTTGGACGACGAGGTCAAAAACCCCTTATGTATGGTATTGGATTACAGAAATGTCAATGATACGTGTGGCGGGTCCATTTAAAACTCAACGGTTACCATTGAAATTGGCTATTCTGCGTTTAATTAAAAACTCAAAAGTTGCTATATTTAATACCATATAATATAGTACATGACGTCAAGGCTAAATAAATAGGAACTTTCGTAATGTATCACCGTTGATTCGATGTATACACTTTATACATGTGTATAAAAGTATCAACAGTGATTCTCAGTCTTGTATAACAATACATGCCTAAAAATTTTTTTACACAGACTTAAAAGCTAAACAAAAAAGGCAACATTTGTTCTTTCTTTTTTTCGTTTCTTTTCTTTTTTTCGTTTTTTGGTAATCGGTTCACCGTATAGCATTCTTTTAACGCATTAAAAAAATAGTATATTTTTAAACGTCGCTGAATATTTAAGCAGCCTTCATGGAGCGATTACACTGCGACTTTTCCGGTTTTATTAACCTAATTTTATTTCGTTTTCTTAGATTATCAAAGAACACTAGGCTATGGCAGTAGATGAGGGGGTTTACTTGAAACTGTAGGACCAATTTTGAGTAAGCTAAATGACCACTGTTGTTAATTTTGTTCCCTTAAAAACTAAATAAAATTGTTCACCGAACTCAATATTGATCAAAATCTCTCAAATTCGATGATAATACAGGCTTAAATGGATATTGGATTAGATATACAGGGTATCTGGTGAAAAGTTATCAAGACCTAAAACTCAACTATAACCGAATGCCACCAAGAAAACATACCACATTATACAAATTTGTCTATTGTGAAAATAGGGGCATATATTGCTCTTAAAAAATTAGGCTCAAAATGAATTTTCAAGTTTGCAAATTATGTAATGTTCGTTTTTGACCTAACTGCGAAATTGCAGGGGCTATTGCTGCTAGTTGAATAGAAAAAAAATCCCCCAAAAAAGAAATAATCATAATAGAAATGGATAGTACATGGAAAAAGGAATAAATCTCATTCTGTTCAATTTTCGGTAGGATAATGCTTACAATCGCTTCATTTTGAATGTTAGGCAAAAAATGAACAGAGCAAAGTTTGTTCCATTTTCAATAAACTACGAGTATTAATTTTTTAGGAAAAGGAAGGGAGATTTTTTTATCGAATATGCAATAATAACCCCCTCAATTCTGACGTTAGGCTAAAATCGAGCGTCACAAAAGTTACTCAATTTTGCACCTACTACCGCGTTACCATGGTTGAAAAATTTATTTCGAATCCAATTTTTCAAGAGTAAAACTTATCCCTAGATGTCTTCAAACATCTCTCTTACCACACCACTACAGGGTGCTCCACGAATGGGCGTCTAAAATAAGGGAGTGATATACCACAGCATGCGCACCTCTGATGTGATAGTTGCATACCCCGATAATGATTTGCTCTGAATGTATGAAAAACTATACTCTTTTTTTTTCATAGGTAAATTTTACATCAATAATTTACTTTACATTTTTCATTATTGGTTTTTAATTATGACAAGTCAAATTTTCTCTATGGCTCCTAATTTGAAGAGGAAAGTTGGACAAATAATTTGACATCTAGATCAAGATGGTTGAATAATCCGGTGAAGAAAAATTGAGGTGAAATGTGAAAAAATTTCATTAAAGTACATACAATTTCGTTCAAAATTTCAAAAAATTTCCTCAACTCCACGATATTATTCATTCAAAATGTAGAGCAAAGTTCAATCTTTCAAAAAGAATCTTTACTTTTAATCCCTAACTCATTCATATTTTCTGTTATTGAGCTAATAAATTTGTAGTAAAGAAACCCCCTCCCATCTTTACCGTTCAGCTTGACAGTCTTAAATTTAAAGAATGTTGTCAAAATTTCAGCTCCCTAACACAATTTTTTAAACTTGCAAAACTCACTTTTCGCTCAAAAATTTTCAAAAATCAAAAACAATTTTTTTTGGTTTTCCCCCAAAAATTGAATTATGCATATTTAAATTTAAAATGATCACTGTTGGAAAATTTTTGCCATTTCTTTTTTTTCACGGGTTTTTAAGAAGTGTCACTTTTTTGCATTTTTTCATGATTTTGTGAAAAACTATGAAAGGAAATTTTTTTGAGAAACGCCCCCTCGTAATATTTCAATTTTATCCCCCCTTCCATAAACGATTTCATAAGGTCACTCAAAAAAGTTCGATAAAAACTGAGAAAATGATTTTTCAAAAAAATTTCATCAAAGGCAGTGGCGTAAAAATGGAAGGGTGAGGGGAAGGGTCATGTTTAGAAGCACGCCCTCCTCCCTACCGACTTTTTTTCGTATAAAAATTCATTTTACACGCAAAAAAAAAAAGTAAAATTCCGCATTTAGAGCTTAAAAATATGTCAAAGTACAAACTTTTGGACTCCTGACATTAAAAATTTTGCAAAATTCTCGCTTGTGGTTTATATTTTAAACTTTCAACAAAAAAATGTTGCATATTTAAACACCATCTCCGCCCTCCCGCCTTTCACCCAGGAGTCGATAGTAGTTATGCTAATGATCACAGGGGACACATTATAAATTTTAGACTTACAAAAGCAATTTTTTCTTTCTTTTTTAAACCATTTATACTGTATTTTTGTATGCTGGAATACCGATTGATAACCCCTGAAAAGGAGAAAAAGTAGGCGAAACTGGTTTTTAATAAACGAAGGTATAATTAAGAATTTACTGGAAAAAAATTTTAATGTGAAAAAATTCTTAAAAATATAAAAAATACATTTTTTAAGCACCCTTGAAAAATCGTGTATAGGAAATAAAATTGAAATTTTGCTCTCGATCGTTTTAAATTGATGTCCTAAATCCATTTTAGGAGGGCGTTCATCAAAGAAATCTTCTTTCGTGGTTTTTCAGAAAATCGTGAAAAAAACATAAAAAGTGACAATTTTTAAAAACTCTTGAAAAAAGGTGAAATGGCAAAAATTTCCCAACAATAATCATTTTAATTAAGTTCAGATACGTGTAAAAATTTTGTTTTAAAAAAAAATTTTCAAAAAAATTTTTTTCAATTTTTTTTAATTTTTGAACTTTAGATGAGTTTTGCAAGTTTGAAAAATTAAGTCATTGAGCTGAAATTTTTACCTTATATTTTTAAGGTCATTTCGCAACTATTATGACCCAGCAACTTGCAGATTTCCAAAAAAAAAAAAAAAAAAAAAAAAAAAACAGAATTCACCCCACCAGAATATGTACCCTACATGTGCCATCTTGGCGAATTTCAACTTTTCAACTCTATTTTATCAGCATAACCCCCCCCCCTCAATGGTTTTTTGGTCGTGTTAGTGTAGGTTAGATCTTTGAGATTTTATTCAATTTGTACTTGGTAAGTTTGTACCACGCATATCTCTCGTTCAAATCGAGCTAAAGAGTTGAAATTTTATTTTTAGCTTTGATGGAAGTTCAGATGCATTTTTGGGGCTTTTCGACTTTTGAATCCTATTGCACTCCCTTTCCGAGCAATTTTTGCCATTTTTCGAGTTTGTACCACGTACATTTCCCTTTCAAATTGAGCTAGTTTGAGACAGGTTTAAACTATCCTTTTAACATCAACCTCTGTATTCATGCGAATTATCAAGAAAAAGAATGGCGATTTTTTAATAACGTAAATTAATGCAACATTCACACAATCTCAACAATGTATGTCCGACAAAGACGAGAGGAGAGAAAACAACAACAGCCACCGCAACATTAACAAAAAAAAACCACCGTGTAATATTTTCTATTTTTTTTTTTTTTTTTTTCGTACACGTATAAGTCTTAATAAAATGGTTAAATTTTCGAAGGCACCGTAATTAAACATTTTCCAACACGTAGAGAGGCCCGGAGGAGGGTTTTTGGTAAAATAAAAATAAAAAAAAAATAAAAAAATAAAAAAAAATACGCTTTAGCGAAACGTTTTAAAATTTAAATTTATTATCGTGTCAGTTTTTGTTTTAAAAATCTGACAAGAGCAATTTATGAAATTTATTACCCTATACGTATATGGACATTATTTTCAGGCTGCGTTCGAGCGCCGCATCATGCTTTATATGAGGCCAGCGCTGCGACCGGGGCTTTCGTAACGAAATTAAGGCCAATTTAAAATGTTAAGGGTTAATCTTAATACCTTGACAGTGTAACAGGACGCTTGACCGTTACACCGGAACATTTCATTTCGCCAACCAACAACATAACGTAACGTAAACGTAACGTATACGTACATAACATATACTCACCTACGCTACGTACAAGTATAATATTTTTCTCGTCGGCGAAATATTAAAAATTAATACAAAACGGAATAACTCGCATCGATTTTTTGTTTACTCTCGGTTATGCCCTTAGAACAACGTCGTCGGCGACGTGTTTATTGCGGAAATAGGAAAAAATTTTACGCGAAATCTTAACGGTTATTCCTCTTCGCCAAAAACGTACGTATAAGTACGCGTGTATTGGTGTATTTACAGTTTTACACGCGCGCCCCAATACTACATACTACCACGAGGAAGAATCTAGGTACCTACATACGTACATAAGACTATGTGTAGGTATAGATATGTATATATACATATCTATACAAGAATACGTAATATTTTCGTTTTATATTTCATACGTTTGAAAGATTTTTCAAAACATTATAAAGCGTACGTTGTTACTGTACACAAAGTATAACTATACATATAAATATATCTATATCTATATATATATATATATATCTTTATGTATAGGTATAGCCTACAGTATGGTATGGTAGTATACTATATAAGGGGCATATGTGCACCGATAGAGAATCGGTGCGAAAGGGGGTCAATCGATATCTTTCCGGCAAAAAATTGGGCACGATTCTGATTAATGGTCTTTGCCTGCCAACGCCCAATAAAAGAAGAAAAATTAGTATTAGTTAAGTGAAAACACAAAATTTATCTTTCGATTCTATGTAATTTTATAATAATACCGAAATGAAAAACTACGCAACGTCTTTCAAACAAATACTCTGCAGGCCTCTAAGCTTATCCTGGCCCCGCCTTCGGCTACCGTTCTCGCTGAAATGTTTTTAAATTTCAATTCTTATTGTTCGACAAAAAATTGACGTATATTTTTTTCCGAGAACGAGTGTGCGGAAAAAACCGTTCGCCAAATAGAATTATAGTATAAGGTACCATACCCGGCCCTACACTGTACATATAGAGAGCCGAAGCGTACAGCAACCAGGCGAGACAAGAGGGGGTGAAAAAGGAGAGCTACGACCAGGATAAAAACTTCAAGCATGCGGCTACTCGTATTGAAATACCTTCCAACGTCGTTGTATGAAATTTCAAAATGGAAAAATTTCATACGTAAAAATATACTAACAGTCTATATCCGCCATTGCATATCTTTTTTTTTTTTTCATTTTTTTGAATTTGTCGTCGTCGTTGCGCTGTGTATTTTTTTTTTTTTAAACTTATTTCGTAGTACGTAGGAAGTAGCATTCTGTAGTATTTAACGGCCCCTCTACTTTTTCTATTTTTTTTTTTTTTTTTTTTTTTTTTTTTTTTTTTTTTTTTTTTTTT
>FIZR01031970.1:0-25781 GCA_900060175.1 Ferrisia virgata | reverse complement strand
ATTTTGGCATAATTCGTTCAGTCACGAGTTGGATGCATGTGAGAATAACAACACCCTGATTTTCTATGTCATATTGTCGATGAAAACCAAGCTCTTAGGGTATATCAGCCCAAGACGGGTGAAGGGGAGGGGGTATCAACAAAATCCATTTTAGCGTCCCAGAAGACCATTAAAATCATTTTTAGCGATGTCAGATCCCCCAACATCCTCTATGCAAGATGGTTGGAGAAAAGAGGAGGGAGCCATAAATCCTATCCACCAACCCTCGACAGATATTTGTCAATATACATCTTCATGGCCAGATAATCTTGGCAGCGAATTAAAGTTTCTATTGGCCAACCCACCCGAGGATGGAAGTATTCTTCTGTGACCGCCAGCAACACCAGTTATGGGGGGGGGGGTTGAGTAGAAGTGATGATCAAACAGGTGATGATATGACAATTGCAATGCATTGTTTTTAGGTAGTGTTGCAAGAACGCATCTTCTTCCATTCTTAAAGAATGCGTTCTCATTCTGGAGAGTTCCAACTTCGTTCTTTTCAAGAGTGTTCATTAACTTCACTTCATTCAATGAGCGTTTCTATTCGTTCTCCGTTCCCCACTTTTTTTTTAGCCTGATTTTCAATGTCATATTGCCAATTAAAACCGAAATATTACAGTCTATCGACCAACAGCGGATTAGGGAGGGGAAGGGACAAGGACATCAACAAAATCTTTTTCAAGGTACCTAAAAGATCATTAGGACGTTTTTTTTGTTTTTTTTTTTAGAAATGTCAGATATTTATTTGTATTTATTTATTTATTTATTTTTTGAACATTAAAATTATTTACTCCGCTCATTATCTACCAAAATCGCTCCAATTCGGTCGATCGGCATAGTTTGGGAGCGAATTAAATATATATGAGTGGGGATGAAATTGTGTTAAAATTCAGGCATGTCCCAATTTTAGGGAGGGGGTGCTGAGATGTAGAAGATTCAAAAATTGTCTCTTTTTAAGCCAATTGATGAAAAATCAAAAGTTATATCATATATCCAAAAATCAACCTCCTAAGTCAATTAGAACGGGAGATATAAGGATTTACCCTTTTTTGACCTTGAAAAAAGGCTGTTCCTCCTCTGTTTATGCGTTCTCGTTCCCATTCTCGTTCTTTTGAAACATTCGCCTTTGTTATTTTCTAGTTTTTCAAGAATCTCATGTTGTCCGTTCTCGTTCTTGAGAACGTTGGTGTTCTCATGAATAATGCATTCAAACGCGTTCTTCATTCTCGTTCTCGTTCCGTTCTTGCAACACTGTTTTGAGGTAGTTGAATTATTGCAGAGGTTGAAATTGAACGGGCGCTATGGTGTTGGTCATTGAAGTTGACTCTAATCGCTATTGAGCCAGGAAGGACAGATTGTGCCGGCAGTAGCTGAGATACCAACCTTAATCTGGACAGAATTTTCTTGGAGGATAACATCATTTTCATAGAGAGCTTGAGGGGAGAAGTTTGATTTTTATAACGGTTGAGTTACAGCTTTAGTTTCAGTTACACTGATTTTGTTTTTTTTTCCACTTGATGCATTTGTCAATGAAACCGATTCCCTAACAAATGCTATCAAGCCACAGTTATTTATTATTGTTTGAGTTGACTGGTATCTTAAAAATTGTTCATTACTAAGGCAATCAATGAAAATCCAAAGTTTTATAACTTATCCAAAAATCAGTTTTCTGCGACAATTAAGAGGGAAGATATGCGGGGATTTCTCTTTTTTGATTTCGAAAAAAAATCGTTTTTCAAATATCTGCCCTTCAGAGTGACCTAAAGGATTGTAATCTAGAAGTTTCAACTTTCCACCTTCGTCATTGTACCCCCCCCCCACGCCTAACACCTCCAAAAAGACAATTTAAAATAACTTTATTTGTCCTTTCCATATCCTTAATCGAGATCATCAGCGAGGGGGGAATATTTGTCTGCATGTTTATTAGCGGTCTTAGAAGAGCTTTCTGAGAGTTCTGACTCTCTAGGACCATTGCAGCTCCTCACAGTTTCAATGAAGTGGGTTTTCAGGAAATTTTTCTTAATTTTGGAGTTTATCCTTCCCATATCTCTACTCCCCCCCCCCTCTATTGAGGTAGGCAACTGAAATTTGAAACATAGATTATTCGAGGGATTTCGAATTTTTTGAACCATTGCACCCGTTCACATTCATGAAAAGTAGTTTTAGGAAGTTTTTCTTGGTTTTTGAGTTGTGCTTCCCACATTCCCTTTCCAAATCGAGGTAGAAGAATGAATGTGGTACGTAGTTTCAGTTGAGGTCCTATATGTGATTTTTTGGATTTCGATTTTTAGGCTCCATTGCATTTCCTTACAGTCGCAAAAAGTAGTTTTTAAGAACTTCTCCTCATTTTTCTAGTTTATCTTTTCCAAATCTCCCCTACAAAGTGAGCTAAGGAGTCGAAATTTAGTACGTAAATTTAGTAGTAGTTATAGATGTGTTTTTTGAAGGTTTCAACTTTTCATTCTGATTGTACCTCCTCACACCCTCCAAAAAATACTTTTTTGCACAACTTTTCCTAATTTTTTGAGTTTACCCTACTCAAATCTTCCCCCCCCCCCCATTGAGTTAGAAAGTTGAAATTTGGTATGTAGATATAGTAGTAGTTACAGATATGCTTTTCGAGGGTTTCATCTTTTCATCCTAAGTATACCCCCTCACACTCTCCAAAGAATACTTTTTTGAATAGTTTTTCTTAATTTTTTGAGTTTGTCATTCCTATATCTCCCCTCCGAATTGAGCAGAAGGGTTGAAATGTGGTATGTAGATTTAGTAGTAATTACAAATATGCTTTTTGAAGGTTTCGGTTTTTCATCGATATGGCACCTCCTCACACCCCCAAAAAAGTAGTTTTCGCACAGTTTTTCCCTTTTTATAGACCTTTTTTTAAAATTGAGAAAAACATGTGAAATTGAGCATGCTGATTCACTAGGGGTATTACATGCATCTTTTGAGGGTTTCAGCTATCATGTCTAATACCTACTTGTACCTCCACTAGAATTGAATGAACTTAAACACATCGAGACACCAGGAAAAACCTATTGGGCCTTGACCACTCGAGAGATACTTTGATGTATTTCTTATTCCTTTGAAGCGAAATATTTTTCGATCTAGCGATTGAAATGGTAAAAAAAAGTCGTTAAATTTCAAAGTTTTCCCTTCACACTACCACTGAGGTTTGGTTTACGGCTGCAAATTTGCCCGGCTGCTCCAAAAAGTTTGTTCAACTTTGTTTCTGAAGCCTACTACTGCTTGAGAAAAACCAGCGCAGAGCACTCCTGTTGTTTATTCTGTGAATGGAGCAATTTGCCTATTCTATTTATTGTACGAAAATCAGGTTCAAACAGTAACGTACGGCGCTGATGCTCCCTTTTTTTTCACAATTTATCGAAAATCAAAATGAATGAAATATTAATCAAATTTCACGAATTGTAGATAAATTCCATCATTTTATTAGTAGGAGGAGTAAGAGTGAGGAAGGTCTTTGAATTTATACCGTTGTACATAAACCTGAACGAAACGTCACAGCAGTGCCCTTGTAATACTTTTCTAAAATTTTTGCCCACATTCAATTTTATCTTTTTTTTTTTTTTTCTTGTTTTCAACTCTACTACAACAACGTAACGTAAAACTAAAAAATTTTAGTCGAGTTATCATCACAGCAATAAATGCCTAAAAAATATCATAACTTGGATACTTACATTTCAATTTGCAATTTTTTTTCAAGGAATTTCTATTACGCAAAAGGGGATTTTTTACGAGTATATAAGTAATGATAAAGCACATGTAATTTTGACTTTGTCTCAACTACATTTTTACAACACAGGATATAGTATCTAACAAGGTTGGTAAGGTAACGAGTAAAGAGTAAGATTTCAGAGGCTAATTTAACAAAATGGAAAGTTTAGTTCCGAGAACTGATAATAGATATATAATGTATGTTCTAGCGCACTTGTGTTTTTTTCAAATTTTCCTTCATTTTCAACATTCTAAAATATCCATATTTTTTAAATCGTTTATTTTACTGGTTTTAAAGAAAATATATACTACTTTTTACTTAATATTTTATTTAAATAATTTCAAAAATTTTATATATTTTGTATCCATCTTTCTTAAATTCCTATACTTTTTTTTAGTTTATTTCCTCTTTTTTTTTAGTGGATAATATTTTCCTTCAAGTTAATATATGTTCTGGTGCACTCAAGCGCACTCAAGGTTTTCTCTATTTTTTACTAAATTTCCCACACTCCGAAGAATTGAAAAAATCCACATTTTTTCTAAGTAGCCATTTTCTCGTAATTTTTTATGAAGTCAACTCATCAAATTTTCAAATGTTTATATCAATTTTTCATTTATTCCCTACATATTTTGTAAAAATCCACTCAAATATTTTCACATTTTTCAACCATTATTGGTAACCCAGATTTTTTGACCTCTGGTCAAGCAACTTCAGTTGCGTGTTATAAATTTAACAAAGATTCAACATCAATATCTAGATGTAATTAATATTTCCTGAAATGAATTTCTGGATGTATTTATTTTAATTTTAGCCCTTTCAATGTTGAAAAATCATTTTAAAATAAAATGCGTACAAATTAACATCACTATGTATGCCTGTAAGAAAAACTTTAATAAATCACAATATTTCCACCTAAGACTACTCGTACATGAGCCCTTGAACTTTGTACCAACATCTCAATGTCGGTAAGATGCGCACTCTAACGGATCAATGAGATACTATATTTTATATTCTAGATACTAAAAAAGTATCCGGGCTAATTGTTTCGAATATAAAAACAGAACATAACGGTTTTTGACCATTTTTTTTTAAACGAGAAAACTTTTTTTTAATTTTTAAATAACTATTATAGTTTTTGATGGAAAATTAAAACGTAAAATTGACACTTCGTGTTTCATAATTTCACGATAATTTTCACTTGCTATAATCTACAATGACATTTCATCTTCACGTAAGTGTAATTGGTAATAAATAACACTTAATCATAAAATCCTCATACTCTTAGTAAACTAGAAAACAGAACAAAAGAAACGTTTAAACAAATTTTGAGACAATATTTAGAAAAATAATGAAAAAATAGGTTACATCCAATTTACTACAATTTTTATTATGTACGTCCAAAGGCAAAGTAATGAGTTCGTACCTGAAAATCGCCGAACGTGAAGGCGAAGATGCGATCGAGTTGCCTTTAGAAAAAGATGGCACCTTACTTGTGTCTACATTAGCATCACAGTTCCCAGATAGTATGGGATTGAGATTTCACACAAAATCCAACTCATTCAGAAGAATTCGACTAGTAGATCTAAAATTGTATCCCCCAGGAGAATTATGGCGGGATAAGGTTTATTACTAAGTTAACATCACAATTCCCAGATACTATGGGATTTGAGATTTCGCACAGAATCCAACTCATTAAGAGGAATCCGACTAGTAGATCTAAAATTGTATCAGAATATGTAGAGTCAATTGTCACTAATTACGAGTTTGCTGATGAACGAAGATGTATTTACATTGCCTGCTCCAGTATAGAAATGAATGTGAGAGATACGTTCAAAATGATACTGAAGCTAATCACGAAACATTTTAGTGAAAACCTACTCGTTGTTAACGACGATAATCCCCCATGTGACCTCTTGAGAACCATCATGAAAAGAAATGGGTGTAGAATTGATGAATACCAAACTGAGAGTGCAGTTGACTTAACATTTGGAAATATAGATGTGAAAGTTCATTACCACCCAGTTTCTATTTCAATTTGTGTATCAGATGAAGTATTATCCCAGCACAGACGAATCAACACATCAGGTTTCAAAATACTGAGTACGGTACATAGTTTATGGTTTAGTGAATTGTATATAGTACTGTATATAGTTCAATTTAAGGTCAAGTATACAGTTTGGTACATGGTTATAAAAAGTAATTTTTTTTTTACAATAAATAAAAACTAAAACGATCCTTTCAGTAATTAATACTACTCAATTTCAAAGGAAGAAATGGATTATGTCAATTTACTAGTTTCAAAGTATCCTGAAATATAGGAATTAAAAGACACAATAAAATCATCAAGTCAAACCATCATTAATCAATTACATGACGTTTATAAAAAAAATAGAGTATTAATGGCTACAGTTGATAAAGCAGGGGGTCAATTGAAGAGATTATCCCAATTAAATCATCAAGTAATGAAAAAGATGATATAATTCAAGAAAATAATGATAGAATGAAACAATTAGATAAGGAATTCGAAGAAATGAAGAAGGAATTAAGTGAAAAGGGTAAAAGACAAGTAGAATCTATGCAATTGAAAAATAAAAAACAATTGACTTGAAAAATCAAATTGTGGTAACTCCAATGAATTTTGGTAACGCTAAAGCCAATAGTATTGCAGAATTTATTGAAAATTTAGGACTTTGTTTTTCTAATTTTAATATTACAGATGGGTACATTAATGTTGATGAATCTCAAATAATTGTTGATGGTAAATATATTAATAAAAAGAAAAAGGAATTTGGTTTGAATGGAAGAGATGCCCCAAGAGGAATTAAAGAAAATGATGAAATAATTATTAAAAATAAAAAATAATCAAGTTGGTTAATTTTGAACATATTTTGTGAAAGTTAATTTATCAAACCTAATTTAGACATATATTTAGACATATTTTTAAATGTACTTTGAGAAGGCTTTATGTCTATTCTGTGCAAGTTTTGGGAAGGTTTATCAGAGTTAATAAGTAAGATTTTATTCATGGAATAAAAGAGGCAGCGTTCTACGGTGTTTGTTCTTAATCAGTGACAGGAATAGTAGTTGATTTCAGGCTAAATAGTTGAAACCACAGAAAGGGTCATCTACGGCAAATTTCAACTTCCTAACTCAATTTGGAGGACAAATATGTGTGGGAGAAACTTGCAAAATGAAGAAAATCACTTAAAAAGTACTTCTTCGAGGCTGAGGGGAGAGAAAGTAGGAAGTTGTGTAATGGTAGTTAAAAAGTTGAAACTTTCTAAAGATACATTAGAGCACCCACTAAATGTATATGCTAAAATTCAGCCCTGTAGCTTAATGGAGTTAAGTGGGGGTGGGGGGGGAGTAGAAAGATAAAACGACCACCAAACTTTGAAAAACAGCAAAAACTGCCCAAAAATTAACTTTTTCATGCTTATAAGAGATTGCAATAGAACTAAAAAATCCAAACCTCCAAAAGTTCCACCTAAGATCTTCAATAAATCTACATGCCAATTAGTGAATTATGACTCAAAATTCCTTTCAACTAATATACGACCCATTTCACGTCAAAACGATTCAAAAAGCAACTTGGGTCTTTTGATTTTGTTCAAAATTTTTGGCGAGAACCTTTCATGGGGGGAGGGGGGGTGTTACAATTTTTGAACGATTACAATTTTTTGTTAAGCAGCTCACTTTTAAAGGCTCATATTACGAGATGGGTTATGCTTAAGATGAATCGGTTTGCACGGTTCGTAGTTAATTAAAAAGAATGTTGAAAATTGATGGTCAAAATTTTGAAAGTTCAAAGTTGAACTTTTGAGGTGAAAGTTTAACTTTTCATGATGTCTATCAAGGTTGAAAGCTAACGTTTAAAAATCTGAAAAATTATCACGAATAAACCTTTTTATGTTTGTTTAAACCAATGAATTTTTAAAATGGGATCTCAACACCCCTAGAGGGCACAGGCGTTCTCAATTTTGGTCAAAATTCAAAAAAAAATGGTAAAAGTTAAGTGACGTATGAAATGTTACTAATTTGAGGACGCTGAGTTTGAATATCGACTTATTTTTTTCAGTCGACCTCGGTAAAAGCCCCCATCAGCCTCCTTGGTATAGTCAAAATTCGAAAAAAAATCAAAAAATGGATCGACATATCGATTGTTACAAATTTGAGATCAGTGAGCTTGGAAATTCACTTATTTTTTTGACCTGCCCCCAGAGTGTGACCTTCCCCGACCGCTATAAAAATGGAAAAATATTGAAAAATGATAAAATAGCGTGTACCATATCGATTCCTACTAATTTAATACCACTGAGATCGAATATCAACTTACTTTTTTAATCCGACTCCTTTGTACTTGCATTTTTCAAATTTTTGGCAATTTGAAGATTTTTATGCATAAAAACTAAGACACAAGCTTACCTACAAATTGCTCAAAATTCCATAAAACCTGTTCAAAACTTCAAAACATTTTAAATAACTCTCCCTTCTTCGATGGTGAAACATCAATAAAAATAACACATTAATGAATTTGGGAAAACAAGGCGTAATAAACACTCTACTGCGAAATTTTGAATAAAGAACAGAATAATTTTCGCAATGCAAAGGCTCAAAAACTTTCACATTTTCATAATTTTTGTGATAATTAAAAAAAAGATGGAATTCTTTTTCTTGCACCCTGTTTTCAGACAATTCAGTAAATTTTTCAAAAATGAATGTTACCCTTGTACTTCTTTTTCCTTTCCTTCTTGCCCCTCGATTAATGCTTATAAAATGCAACTCTCAACAATACGTGGATAGGAAATGTCAAGAAATAATAATTAAAACATGAAATCGTCATTAAACGTGGGTCATCATCATACAAAACAACTTGCTTATTTTTCAATTAAAATTGATTATCGCGTTCGAAGCATTCTAATATTAGCACGAGTAGGCAATTGCGCAATTTTTCTTCAATTCATGATGTATTTAGGTAGGTACCAGCATGTACAAGTAAGTTCATTTTATTTTTAAAATAGCGAAAACTTTAGGTTTGTTTTCATTGCATTTTGTGGCTCGAATCTGCCGAATGAATTTAATAAGTACAATAATATGAGTTCTAAAACAGTTTCAACTCCTGTATCTTTGCAATAAATGAAACCGCAATCAATTTTTTTTTTAATATTAAAATTAGGTTTGTTGAAGAAAATTCATGAGTAGCTAATTTATTTTCCATGTACATGAAAAGAAAAAAAAAAAGAGAAAATCTATTCGTTTTTGCAGTGGACGATTGCTAGATTATTGAACCTGAACAAACCAACTTTCTATGAATTTTTACGATTAGAAAAAAAGTAGGTAAATACCATCCCACGAATGTTATTTCATTGAAAACATTATCATCGCGAGTAAACATCGTAAATGCAATTCAATACAAAAAAAAAAAAAAAGTCAAATTCACGCGTAGTAACGCCCATCCAGAGTAACTGTTTCACAATACTCTCGATTCCAGATTAGTATTGTTCGATATACGAACTCGCTATTATACAATAAAAACAATTCAACGTTGAAATACAATTAATATCGGTAGCAAACATTCGTATAACGATAAACAATCGTACGTCGAATACCTATAAATATATGGGTGTGAGTACGTGTGTGTGAGTGTGTGTGTAGGAAGCCTACCCATTCAAAAATATGTGCATTACAGGTGTACAAATTCAATTTACCTTCGGCACTCAGACTCATGTCTTATGTCCATTCAGGAGATCTATAAAACGAACAGGAACTGCACCGGGTTTCGCACAGAAAAATTTATAAGTAGGATAAAAAAAGAAAAAAAAAAATGCGAATCAACAATCACCGAATATCATATCGTCATCGGTATCGATAATTGGCACCAGAAAAAAAATGTCGACACTAGGTATGAATTGTGTAGTTCCTCAACAGGAAACCATCGTAGGTAGTTGTTTAAATTCACCGATACGAGGATATCTACCTACCTACGATAAAACGTAACGTGCGGCGCAACCATAGGGCACAGGATACAAAATATAACTGTCCGATCTGCGGCCATTGGGTAGTCGGTTAATCGTCTCCTCGAACCAGGGTCAATTATCAAACCATTTTAAATAGAACGTTTCTAACTCATTGAATGTAATCCACGTTTGAATAAGTATTAATGATATAATGATTAAGTGGAATTGAGATGTCATATGACATAGTATACTGGTATCATGTGGTGTAGGTATTATCGAAAAAATTTTCCTTACAAGAATTGGTCATTTTTAGCAGAAGCAATTGTATTAATATTCGATTATTTTAGGTCGTAGAACTCGAATCTTTTATCAGTGTTGATATAATTTTATTCTTCTTATTCAAAACACTCCATGGGAAGTTCGAATCATTTCCTTTTGGATAAAAATTTTTCTAATAGGAAAATTTTCAAAAAAAGCATAGCTTCGCGATACTTTTTTAGTCAGATTTTTGTAAGATATTATAAACATGTGAAGTGAAAAGGTAGGGCGGATTTAATGAGGCTAAAAAGTGGACACCTCTAAAAGGCACATCTAGGAACTTTACTAAACCTACTTACCAAATTGCAACCACCTAGTTCAATTTTGATGGGAGTTATGCGAGGAACAAACTCAAAAAATAAGAAAAATGGACCACAACACCACATTTTTGGGTCTGTGAGGGGCTGCAATGAGGCTGCAAAGTCGAGACCTCCAAAACGCACATCTAAGAGCCGTACCAAGTCCACATACAAAATTTCAACTTCGCAACTCAATTTGGTGGGGAGATAGCAGAGAAATAGCCATCTTTCAAGGTCGAAAAGAGGAAAACCCTCATATCTCTACCCCTAGTTGACCTAGGAAGCTGATTTTTGGATATGTTATGAAACTTTGGAATCTCCACCGATTGGCTCACAAAAAAACGATTTCGGCTTTTTCCCCTCTCAACACCCCCTCCCTCAAATTTGAGTATAACTGAATTTTGACCCAAGGTAATCTTTACACATACATCGAACTCCTTGAATACGATAATGAAGTCAGGTTCACACTTTGACCCCAACTAATACCATGTTTTAGTATCGAGCTACCACCGAATTTTTAGCCAGATTTTCTACGTCATATTGCCAATGAAAACCAGGGTATTACAGTCTATCAAACGGTAGATGAGGGAGGGAGATTTTTTGCCATGTTAGATGTTTATTTTTATTTTTTGCCCGAACATTAAAACCATTTACTCTGCTTGATACTGACCAAAATCACCTCCAATTCAGTCAATGGACTCAGTTTGGCAGCAAATTAGTTATATATAAGTGGGAATGAACTTGGGTCAAAATTCAGTTATACCCTGATTTGGGGGAGGGGTGCTGAGGGGTCAAAAACGTAAAAATTATCCTTTTAAACGCTAATTGATAGAGAATTAAAAGTTGCGTAACATACCCAAAAATCAACCTCCTAAGTCAATTAGGAGAGCAGATATGGGGGTTCCCCCCTTTTGATCCTGAAAAAAGGCTGTTTCATCCCTATCTCCTCACCAAATTGAACTAAGAAGTTGAAATTTGGTATGTACGTTTAGTTGGGGTCCCAGATCTGCCTTTTGGAGGTTTCGAATTTTTAGCTCCATTGAACCTCCTCAAAGCCCCAAAAAAGGGATTTTTTGATAGGTTTTTCTCATTTTTTGAATTTGTTCCTCACATAACTCCTCTCCAAATTGAGCTAAGAACTTGAAATTAGGTATGCACATTTAGTGGGGACTCTACGTGTGTCTTTTGGGGGTTTCGACTTTTCAGCCCCATTTCAACCCCTAGCAGCCACATATATGCGTTTTTTTGGTCTTTTTTTCTTACTTTTTGAGTTAGTTTGTCGCATAACTTCCCTCCAAATTGAGCTTAGAAGTAGAAATTCAGTATATTCAGTTGGGGCCCTAGCTGCGCGTTTTGGAAGTCTCAACTTTTTTTTTCATTCTTGTCATAAAGTCTAAAATAAAGTATTAATGCTTTCGATTAATTTTTAGAAATTGATTTTTCATCTCAAGAGTTTTTACAATAATTGATGGGGATGGTCGTATGAAAGAACTAAGCCCAGATTTGTGTTCAGTGAGTCAAACTATCCCAATTTAGACATAACGTAAATTTAAAAAATTTTAATTTTGGTCAATTCCTGATGATAATTAACTACTAAGATGATTTTGAGAAAAATTGAAAAATTTGAAATTAGAGAAAAAGAATCGTGTTTGGTGTTCAAATCAAGGTAATTTGATTCGCTAAATACGAATCCGACCTTGTTTTTTTCATTCAATCGTTTCTTTCCACCTCACAGAACCCATCAATCAAAAAAACGTTGAGATGAAAAATCCGGCTTCGGTGAAGTTACAGTGATGTGTTCTCCATAGTCTTGGATGGATCACCGTGATGGAAGCATTTACATTTGAAGTATGCTATTTGCCGAAAAATTAACCGAACCGAAGCATTTCACTTTTTTTATCATTTACTCTACAGTATCTGCATATGGCTCTACTTTTAGGGTGATAATATTGGCAATATACACGGCAGGCTTCGCTAATTATTCATTCTTTCGTAGGCATACACGTGACAGGCTCAGTGTTTATGTAATGTGAAACCTTAAGCATTAGATCTATTTCAAAAGTGGCGAAATTTAAAGGACTTAGGCGAAAAACACTTCATGTTTTATGCGAACAATTAAATGCTCAGTATTTTTATACGTAATGAACTTTTCTTTTTGCGGTGGTTGTTGCATTTTATTACATTTATCATTTAGTTTGTGATAGTGTTCGTGAAAAGTAGAACGTGGTTAGTATATTTTACTTATGATTCGATTTTTCGCCAAATAAATTATTACAGAACATTTTACAAGTAGAAATACCCATTTTTGACCGAAAAAGTGATCAAAATAAAATTATTTGGTAGGTACCTAAACTAAATTCAAACTGTTGTCATTTTGATTCAAGTTTGACAAATGACTTCTCCGAAATGAAGATTACGCTGTGAAAAATCTTAGCTAGCTTTATTTTCTCCTTCATATTGTCAAAGAAGATCGGGTTATTACGAACTGTACCGAACAAATAACAGAAAATACGCACAATTTTCAAAGAGAAAAGCATTGCAATGCTTTTTCAGTTTGATTTTCGTAAAATATTATAATTCATTGGTAACGGTAGGTGGGGTGGCATGGAGCTAAAAAGCCGACGCCACAAAAAGGCACATTTAGGAGCTATACTAAATCTATATACCAAATTTCAACTTTCTAGCTCAACTTGGAGAGGAGTAATGCGAGAAACAAACTCAAAAAATAAGAAAAATCGACCAAAAACTACATTTTTGTGGCTGTGAGGGGGTGTAATTTGTCTAAAAAGTTGAAACTTCCAAAACGCACATTTATAACGAGCTCAATTTGGAGGAGATATAGGGAAGGAACAACCCTTCTACCCCTCATATATTTCTTCCTAATTGACCTAGGAGGCTAATTTTTAAAAATATACTATAATATTTAACTGTCCATCAATTAGCTCAAAAAAGGAACCATTTTTACGATTTTAGTCCCTCAGCACTCCTTCCCCCAAATTTGGGTATTACTGAATTTTGACCCCAGGTGATCCCCGCTCAAGAATATAAAATTCGCTGTCACCATCATCAGTATGCCTCAAGAATGTGCCACAAATCACGATCCTGTTTCTGTGAACCAGCTCTTACCACAGAGCCCATTCACGCTTTGATGATGTGAGACCACTTAGATGGAAATCTTCCTCTCCCCCTTTTACCAAAGAGAATGATTTTTTCGAGATTTCCGACTTCTCTCTTGGTCACATGTCCAAAATACTCTAGAATGCGTTTCTCACATAAAATACCTAGCCTGACTGGCTCCTGTATTTCATTGACGATTGAAATGTGGGTATTCCCAACATTCTAGACCCACATCCCGAAAGCGTCGATTCTTCTTTTACCATCTGCCTTCAATGTCCATGTTTCCGCGGCATATACGCACACAGAGAAAACAAGTGACGGCGTCTCTTCCTTGTCTTTCTGGAGATCTTGTTATTACATGTGACATTACGCAGTCTGGTCACAGTTGATTTGCTCAGAGCAATTCAGCGCTGTATTTCTGCTGACGAGCCTCCCATCATCTGTTTTGATGATGGACCTTAAATGCAGGAAAGCGTTCACCTTTTTGTATTTGCTCAGAGCTATTCCTGACCAGACTGACGAGCTCCGCCATCTTCATCCGAAGCAATCAAGTTGATATCATCTGCATATCGCAGATTAGAAATACCACCAGTATGTGCTTCAATGAAACTTATGGTGGATGGAGTTGCATCAATCCTGATCGTCGATGGCTCTTGCACCCAACTGCAGGTGTTAGTAGATTATGATTTCCACTCCTGTGTGACCTTCTTTACCAGATGAAAAGACAAAGTTCCCCTTGCCTGATATAAATTTTCCAACAGTGTTCCAGTGGGTTTCATTTCATTTCATTTTCAACTACAGCTAACTTTCCTGTAGTCTTCAGGCCACATACATTCCACGTGCCTATTTTGCTGGTCTCCACCATTTTTAGCATCTCTGTCCCATTTAAGGGACGCCGGAACTCTGAGCTGTTTAAAT
This sequence comes from Ferrisia virgata, assembly GCA_900060175.1. Lineage (NCBI taxonomy): Eukaryota > Metazoa > Arthropoda > Insecta > Hemiptera > Pseudococcidae > Ferrisia > Ferrisia virgata. The sequence goes on along the minus strand of FIZR01031970.1, from coordinate 11,397 downwards.
TTATGGTACTCATTAGGTATTTCTTGCGAAAATGACCCCCTTCACGTGAAGTAATCTGAACTGTTGGTTTGTGTGTGTTACTATGTGAAAAGTGAATTATGAAAATATTAACAATGAGTAAGTTAAGAGGGCTGACCATTCAGGAATGGGGACTGAAGCCATCGTAGATGATCTCTATCTACAGGATCGTATACATCCCTATTGTAAGCTATGCTTGGTCCGCTTGGCTGAAGAACCTCAAATTTGAAGACTACACCAAGCTCCAAAGAAGTCACAAGGCGGATGTTGCTGAGTGTGATGGGGGCTGGGGTTGCTCTCAGTGTTGAGTGGAGTCGCTCTAGGTGATCAGCATATGCATGCAGATTGACTTGGAAATCAAATGGTGAAGGGAGTATGCGCTGCTACCCAGAGTAAAATAGCAGTTTTACACTGCAAACTGAGCGAGCAGGGCTGGAATAAGGCAGTCGAGGCTGTGAAGACCAGAAGGATCATTCCAGATATGTGAAGACAACTGGAGTAAGACCTGGCTTTGTCAACATACAATACCCAACTATTGACCAAACACAGGAATATAGGTAAGTACGTGTACGAAAAGCCAAAGATGAGACCCACGCCTAATTGTCTCAGGTGTGAAAATGATGACGCTGGAGTAGTTGAGGACAGCCCGCATATTATATTCGGCTGTCCCGATGAAACCAAAAAGAAAGCCAGGTACACCCTGAGAGCCAACCTGCAACTCGCAGTGGAGTGGCCATGCCCTCTACCAGATTTGCTCCTGTATAAGGACCAGACCTTCGCGACCTTCGCCAAGGATGCATTGATCGAGAAGAAGTAACAACCTACGCGTAAGCGAGGCTAATCTTTCAAGTATCTGAACGTAGCCAAAGCCCTAGCTAGTAATGAGATCGGTCCTGTAGAGAGGTACATAGTCCCTGTAGGTATACTAGCCAGATCAATGCAGCCTAAATATTGAACGTATTGAACGCAGTCACTCAGTTTCCTCTCTCAACTCAAGATAATATCCGATTATGACAGTAAATTCCCAGTTTTTGACGCGAAGAAGAATTTAATTTATGATTTTGTCGAAGTTTGTGAAAATCAATTATTGTTAAAGAACATCTCAAATTTTTGTTTAAGTATATATAAGACCTAAATATAAGTTTGAGAATCGAAGAGAGTTAGAATTACGAGTGCGATGATCCGTGCGAAGCGATAAAGTGTGAACTAGGAGTGCTTCGTATGGTGAGTGAGGAAAAAAAAATGAAGTACGCTACTATAAACTGGGGGATGGTGGAAGGGTATCCCTGGTTCTCTTTAAGTCGCCTCTTACGATAGGCATAGAGTGCTTATTTCTGAAATTTGATCGATTTTGGTCGGTATCAAGCTAAGCAAATGATTTTTAGTTTCAGTAAAAAAAATAATGAAAAATAAAAATTCATATATGATATGGCCAAAGGTGGTCGTAATGGTTTTCTAGGAGCCCAAAACTGATTTTGTTGATAATCCCTCCTCACCTGCCGAAGGTCGATAGACCTTAATAGGCTGGTTTCCATTGGCAATATGACATAGAAAATCAGGCTAAAAAATTGAACGAATTTACACACATAAGTAGCTACGATATACGGATTGTGTCATTAATTAAATAAAACATTTCATTTAATTCCATCATCATCATCATCGTTATTTAGTTCTATAATTTTCCAAAACCTACCTACGAGATATTTTAATCAGTTAATTTTCATAGTAGATAATACATTTATCGAAAATTAAAACTCAATAAAAGCCACAAAAATCATCAAACGAAAACTTTCCAAGTTCCTACAAAATATATCGACCAGACTAAACATTACCTTTAATGACATTTGTGTAATCTACCATCGTAATAAAGACGGATATTTACGTAAAGTACGAAAAAAAATATATATAATAACACATTACATTTACAGTCAGTAACGAAGGAACCATATCTTATCTCAAATGTAGATAAATCTTTTGTAATTTGTTTTTTGAGTTAAACGATGATTTTTCTCGTTATATACCTGTAACAAAGTAGTCATACATTTGTGCTGTGATACGTCGGATCTTCATTAAGTACACGTTTAAGTTTTCTACATACATTTCACGTACATGTATTTATATAAGTACAATAAATTTCGGTGTTTTTCATCTCGATACGTTGGACATTTGAATTTGTAACATTGGATTCATTTCGTGTAAGTAGTCATTTTTCTCGACGATAACACCTCTAGACGCGATTCGAACTTAACCTTCCTCTTTACAGTCGCCAACGTGTAAGTAAAATAAATGTAAATACAAACGAGGGAAAAACAAATAAAATCTAGCCATAACGTTAATCAATAATACCTTGTAAATTACATAACACTTTATGAAACGAGCTTTGATATTCGATACAGTTATTGTGATTCTTTTCATTTGCGGTTGAAAAATATTACCTTATTCTGCGTTTATTTTTTAAACACCGTAATGCATAGTTTGTGCGTAATTTTCAAGTCGAATAACGTACCTAGCGTGTTAATTATCGAAATGAATTTTAATCGAGATTGTTTAATCGGTGTTGCGCGATTTTTCATTGTAGGTAGATCGTCGCCATCATAATGCAACATCATCATCGTCCGACTCACCGGGCTGAGCATACTTTTGTGAAGAGGCCATTGTTTTGTTTTTGTCGATACATTATTGCCATATGGATATTTATCAACTGCTCGGCGTATTATTCGAACGCGCAACAGCCAAGACCAGGAGCATTTGCTTCGATTGGTACGAATATTTTGATATTACGTGAAAATTTCACCACAGCAACCACTGCCTCGAATAAAAGTAAGTAACGGTTTATATGGTTGGCTTAAATTCATGTTCTTGTGGTGAAGTTTCATCTTGGATGAGATTTTAATGAATTACACAGAAGTACGAAATGTTTATGGCCCAAGGTATTGAATTTTTTTCGTTTGTGATAAACTGAAAGTGAAGTATTATCAATAGGTACATTACACGCTTATCTTGATGATTTTGGAATTTCATGTCTTATCTATGCACTCTGTGAATCATTAGACTGAGATGCAAGCAGAGCGGTGAAAGTAATTAGATATTAAAGAAATAGTTAGCATCGTCGTTTCAGCGAAGTCAGTTCATTTGAATTCATTTTCTGAAGTCGAAACACTAATTTTACTTTCAGCGAATTAATCATGGTGGGATCTTCGTTTAGGAAGTTTATTCGCGATAATTTAAAAAAAAAACTAATAAAATTTACTTGTACCAGATAAAATCCTCAAGAGAGAGCAAGAAATTATTAAAAGTTTAAATTTAGCATCAGTTTTCCAGTACTTATTTTTCTACCAACATTTCTAGAACATTTCAATGAAAATGATGAAATAAGAGAAGTGATTAAAAATGAATAAACCTTTTTTCTGTATATAATTGTTTTTCAAGTGACATTGAAAGCATTAAAATTGATAAATGGAAATAATGAAGTCACGAATGAATTCGACACATTGAACTGAATCAGTTCGTAGAAAATTGAAATATTTATAAATCAAATGATATCTTCTAAGATTTTCAATTTATATCAAAAAAAAATCATCGTTGAACGATGCTTGTTCAGCCTGATTTTCATAATACATTAGAATCATGAGAATTGAAAAAAAACATTGCGGGTAGGAAGGGTTCAATGGGGCTAAAAAGTCAAACCCTCCCCCCAAGGCCCACCTAAAGCCCTACTAAACGTACATACCTAATTTTAACTATGTAGCTCAATTTGGAGGAGAGTTATGTGAGGAACAAAACTCAAAGAATAAGAAAAAACGACTAAAAAATCATATAATTGAGGCAGTTACCGGGTGAAAGGAAGCTGAAAAGTTGGAACCGCCCAAAAGGCACATCTAGGACCTCTACTAAATGAACATACCAAATTTCAAATTCCTAGCTCAATTTGATGGGAAGATAGGGGAGGAACAGTCCTTTTTCAAGGTCAAAAAGGAAAAAACCCTTCATATCTCCTCTCTTAATTGACTGAGAAGTTTGATTTTTGGATATGTTATACAACTTTTGATTCTCTATCAATTGATTTAAAAATAAGTAATTTTTACGTTTTTGACTCCTCAGCACCTCCTCCCCCAAATTAGGGTATAACTGAATTTTTAGCCAAGTTCATCCCCACTCATATATATTTAATTCACCGCCAAACCTAGCCCATTGACTAAATTGGAGCGATTTTGAGATTAAAAAAATAAATATCTGATATGGCTAAAAACCGTCTTAATGCTCTTCTACGATATCAAAACGGATTTTGCTGATATCCCCCCCCCCGTCCTCCGTTGTTCGATACACAGTAATATCCTGGTTTTCATTGACAATATGACATAGAAAATCAGGCTAAAAATACTTGTACAATTTATCTCCTTCCATTACAAAATTGAGTCAAACGTGAAAGAGGAATCTAAAAAAGTAATATTGTAGGTCAATACTAAAACCAAAAATATGATGAATCGAAAATTGGGAGTTAAATTCAACAGATGGAATAAGCTGAAAATATATAAAAGGTGGAAACGACTATTAATGGACTTGTATATCAAATAAACAATTATTCCTATTTTCAATGGCTGATAAGCCTATGGGTGAGGATGAATTTTGCCTTGATCTGATTAACAATAATTACTGATGGTAAATCAGAACCTAGATATACATATATGAAATAACTATGGGTATGCATATCTAATTATTACAGGGTAAATCAAAAAAAAAAGAAGAAATTCCTCGATTTTGCTGATTTTTTATACCTATGTACATGTACATGGCAAATGACCAATATACTCCGAATAAAAATCTCTTCATATAAATTTTAGCCCCCTAAGTCTACCAGGGAGACTAAATGGGTCATTTTCCAAAAATATCAGTTTTTTGTTTACCTGAAATATTTTATTTTCCCTTCATCGTAATCGTAAAAAGATACATTCTAAAATGCTCAATCTCGTAGAATAATAATTAATTTTTTAGTCAGTGTTGAAAAATCGATAATTTTCAGAATGTTAGAAATCACATTTTTTTGAATTTACTCAACAACGAAATGTAGAAAATAAAATTAAGCGAAATTTTCGTCGGTATTTTCCAGTTTGCAAGGATTCTGCGATTTGATGATTTTTCTCAGAATTAGCCTGATTTTCGATGATATATTGTCAACGTGGACTATTGATCTATGGCTCGGTAGAGGGGAAAGGGAGAGAATATCAATGAAATTCGTTTTGGGGTCTTAGAAGGCCGTTGCGATCACTTTCCACCGTTTCTGATATTTATTCCTATTTACAAATATTTATTATTTTTTGCCGTCAAAATTAAAAATCATTTGCTCAGCTCGATATTGACTAAAATCGATTAAATTCGGACAGTAGGCTTAGATTGACGACGAATTGGATTTTTTTGAGAGGGAAAGATCTTGGATCAAAATTCAGATACACCCAAATTTGAAGGAAGAGGTGCTGAGGGGCTTAAATGCCAAAACTTGTTGGTTTTTAAACTGATTGATAAAAAACTGAAGGTTGTGTAATTCATCCAAAAATCAGCCATCTGCGTTACATTGCAAAACGGCTGTTTCGTCCATTTCTCCCCTCCAAATGGAATTAGGAAGTTGAAATTTGGCATACGTAATTAGAAGGGTTCAGACTTTTCAGTCCCATTGCACCCGCGTCACAGTCAAATTGATTTAGGGTGTTGAAAGTTGGTATGTAGTGTTCTAAATGTACCTTTCGGGGGTTCAGATACTCACATCCATATTTACCCGAACCCAAAAGGCCCCCTACCACTGATCAAGTGAAAACATCGTCCATGAATGGATAATACTTGGCTCAAAATTCATTCATGTCCAAATTTGTGGGGGGGGAGGTGCTAAGGTGTAAACATTATTTCTATTCATGCCAATCAAAGGAGAATCAAAATTTGCATAAAATATCCGAAAATCAACTTCCTAAATTAATTAGGAGGGCTAATATCGGGGTGGGTTTCCCCTTTTTGACCTTGAAAACTGGCTTTTTCTACCCTATCTCCCCTCCAAATTAAGCCAAGAAGTTAAAATTTGGTATATGTAGACTTGGTAGGGACTACAGATGTGTTTTTTTTGGGAGATTCAACTTTTCAGACCCGTGGCTTTTTTGGTCGAGTTTTCTTGTTTTTTGAGTTTGTCTCATGCATTATCATCTCCTCTCCTAATTGAGCTATGGAGTTAAAATTTAGCATGTGGTCCTAGATGTGCCTCTTAGAGGGGGTTTCAATTTTTCAACCTTCTTGCATTCCCTCACAACCCCATGGTCGCTTTTTATTATTTTTTGAGTTTGTTCCATGTATAACTCCCCTCCAAATCGAGCTAGGCGGTTGAAATTTGGCATGTAGATTTAGTAGATGCCTTAAATGTGGGATATAACTTTTCAGCTACCTTGTACCCTCTCACACTCCCCAAAAAGGTTGTTTTTTGTAGGTTTTTCTTAATTTTAAGTTTGTCTTATACGTATTTTCCCATTCTATTTTAACTGAGAAAATTAGGGACTTTTGAGCCGAGAAATATTTCAACCCCTGAGATCCGATATCTCAAAACCCATCTTCCTAAATTGCGGGGGGTAGCGAAGGGAGATATGTTACGACTGGTATAAACGAAGAATTGAGTTTTTTTTGAAAATTGGCCTTTTTCATAAGGCCTTAGTACGTCAATGATCAATAAACAATAGCTTATGTTGAAATAAACTTTATGAAAAAATTTATTCTTTATAGATTGCACAATTCACAATTATACATAGATAGCCCCCTCTCCCTTCCCAATAATACTTACACTTGGTCAATTTTTTTAGCAAATTTAAGTCTTCCTAGCACATTGGAAAAAATTGTGGAATAATCAGTAGTTGAAAAATTTTTTTTAAAAACAACTTTTTTAGAGAATCAGTGAATCACGAGAGTTGAAGGTTTCAAGATCATAAAAGAGAAAAATTTTCTTCTTTAAGACGCCCTCTCCCCCCTCACCTTATCAATATAATAAAGGTCTCGGGTTTTTCAAGATTTTTCTTTTGACATCTTTTTATAAATACACTGTTTTTACATTTTTAATCCCTTCCATAAATGCTTATAATTTCATTCACATCTGCATTAAGTATACTTACGAGGGGGATCAGGGAAACCAGGCCTCTCCTAAAAAAGGTTTTGGCCCTTACTGGCCTACCCTGAAATTTTCCTGTTCATTAGAAAATATATTTACCTTAAATTTGAATCAAAGCCATCGAAAAGTTTAATTTTTCTTCATGAAACTTCGAATAATGCTCTTTTCGATAAATTCCACCCTCACGAAAAAAATTAGAAACCGTACCACCTTAAAAAAATTCATATGAAAAAATCCCCTTTTGTGTATCCTCAATTTCCAATCCACTGATTATAATATTCATTATTATTTTTATTTATTTATTTATTTATTTATTTATTAAAAAATATATATAATTTTTTTCTTCGCTTCAAACATTTTGGTTATTTCGCGAATAATTTATGAATTTGTTTATTTACATATGTGTATGTAATTTGCTTCTCACTAGGAATTTTGATAAGTTGGTTAGATCTGAAATTCTTATTTTATTATAAAATTAAGGTTATTTTGAATATAGCAAAAATTGACATTTTAGACTAAGGTGGTTGATGTTGAAGTTGCGCTCTTGACAAAAAATACATATTTTAAAATAAATCCGAAGATTAGATATGCCTGAAAATGGTTGAAAAAAATTACTTGGGCAATGAAACGATTCTATTGTTTGCAATACATATGTATTTCGCTTCGCTCCGACTCTTGCCCAAGTTGATCGTCGATAAATCTGAATATTTTTAATATCGCGCCAGTTCCAACATCGAATATGTCATTAACGCCAAAAAAAAAAATATAATAAATAAACTCGAGTGAAATCAAACATTTGTTCGAATAAATGACATAAAAATATTACTAAGTATATTTCTTAGTAGTCGTTTGAATAAAGGTTACTCGTTCTTGTTTTATAAATAAACATGTACATAAACACAATTTCGATCACGTTCTAAACCACGGATAAGGTTACCTTAGCAGTAAAAAGCTAGGCACATTAAGTATACTAAATACGATTACTTTGTTATCGATTCCTGATTGATTTCAAAGTATCATGTATCAACTGGGTGAAAACACATGATGGAATTTTTAATATTTATTACGTAAATAATTCACCATCGTGGTAATTTAAAAATAGTTCATCACGTGAAGTTTCATCAAAGATAAACATATTGTGCATCGTATTGTTATACGGATTTGTTTCAAAACATACCTAAATAATTGCAAATAAAAATTTGTAATTGCGTAAGAATTGTAAAAAAATAAAAAATAAAAATTCAAGTAGAAACCCAACCAAATAATCTCGGTCACCCATGAATCATGTATACTGCAAATTTTTTTTTCAAACGTAATTGAACCTGAACATCTATCAAAATAAATTTTTCGCAATACGAACGAAGATGTGTATTTTTTAAAACAACATGCACTTAATTATCCTCTTCTAAAGAACCCTGTAACTTGCGTACTTGCGAATGCTGATGGCAAATACAAAACATACTGTGTTCAATTAAGATATACATAACATACATATCTCGATGATGACCTTCGGTACGTCTATGCATTGAAATTGGGACTATATAATGTATTTTTTCAATTTCAATAAACCACTTTTGTCTACTTATTGTTTAAAATTAATATAAATTTACTCGTATTTTCTATACTTATTTTACGAATATGTAGATGCGAACTTTTAAAAACGTACACCGATTTTTTAAACTTATTATCGACGATTTATATCCATCTACAAGTTCTAGTTCACGTAACAAAATCACGCAGTTCGGTTAATTTAACAACACAAACATGGTCAATAACCTCAGCAAAATATTATAAACTCATTTCCGGAAATTTTCCACAAGTAATAATGATACGATTTTTTTTTTTTTCAGATGACACTGGAAATGACACCGAAGTTTTTATTACGTTCAAAGAAGGAGATCATTTTCCAACAGTTGTTTTCCCCTTGGGAGATTACGGAGCTTTAATTTTTCCAATTGTGATTACAGCGTATTTATTCCTATGCCTTACAATTGTTTGCGATTGTTTCCTGGTACCTTGTATTCAAAGCATATCAACCGGTCAGTAAGCGAAATTTTTAATTTTAATTTGATTACCGAATCTATTACCCTACTGATAAGAAACCAGTTAAATCTGGTTAAAGAATAGCATATTTATTTGCTTAAAATAAAAATCAAACCATAGTGATTTTTTTCTTTCTATGGCAAATTCGAATGATGGTTCAATGTGCACGATTAAACTGGTTTCTTGAAATTTTATTAGGTTACTCAATATCATATTGGATTTCTTTCTCGACTAATTTTCAATATTCGAAAGTATTAAAGTAATTTTATATTTCGACGTACAAATGGCAACAATGAACACTTCTGATAAATTTAAATTAAGTATGAAATTTAATCAATTAATTTTCGATTCGAAGAACACGCAGATGGAATTTATTCGCCATCTTTTATCGAAATTATTTTTGAAATTACTTAAATAGGTTGATAATTATTTCCTAGCAATTACAATGCTGCCAACCTACAAATATCATTTATCGCAATTTTTCATAATATTTGCTGGTAAAACATTTGTATCAAAATTCAAGTTTGAAACAACCCAAAAGAGTGGGAAACATAAATAATCAAGGCGCTAAATTAAGTAAAAAAAAGCATCGCAGTGAGTTGCTTTTTGAATCTGATTTTCGTAAAATAAAACGAATATTCATTAATTAAACAAAACAAGCATTCTGCGAAGTTTTTTCTCGATATGTACGGAGTAGGGAAGGGGGGAGGGGGTTCTGATGGATATTGCACTGGGTATCTGAAACAGCCAAAATGGCACATCTAAATAGGACACCTACTAAAATTTGCATGCCAAATTCCATAGTCATTCTTCAATTTAAATAGGAAGAGATGGAAGGAAAATCTCAAAAAATGAGAAAATTGAGGAGGTAAAGAGGCTGAAGAGTCAAAACAATCAAAAGGTACATCTACGATCCCTACTAAACCTGCATACCAAATTTCAATTCCGCAGCTCAATTTAGCAGGGCGATATTTAGGAAATGTTTTTTTTTCAAGGTTTAAAAAAGAACCCCCTCCCTCCCCTCCCATATCATCCATCATAGTTGACCTGTAAATCTGATTTTTGAATATTCTGTACAACTTTTGATTCTCTGTCGACTGGTTTAAAAACGAACAATTTTTGAGATTTTTGATCCACAGCACATTCTTTCCAAAAGTAAAACATTATCAAATTTCGGTCCAAGGTCATCCCCACTCATATGTATCTTATCCGCCGCCAATTCAAGTCTATTGGCTGAATTTGAGCGATTTTGGTTCGTATCGAACTGTGTAAATGATTTTAGTGTTCGAGTGAAAAAAGTAATTAAAAAAAAACAAATACCTGATATCGACAAAAATGGTCTACCCCCCCCCTCCTCATCCACCTAAGGCTTCTAGACCGTAATATCCTGGTTTCAATTGACAATATGACATGACATAGAAAACTAGGCTAAAGAATAATTAAGATAATTTTATGAAGATTGAAAAAAAGCATCGTTTCGCGGTGCTTTTTTCCTAATCAGCATTGCGGGTAGGAAGGGTTCAATGGGGCTGAAAAAGTCGAAACTCCCAAAAAGCACATTACGGGTCCCTACAGACGGAACATAGCTAATTTCAACCTTGTAGCCCAATTTGGAGGGGAGTTATGCGAGGAACAAACTTCAAAAAGAAGAAAAAACGACCAAAAAACCACATATTTTGGGCTGAGAAGGGGTGAAATGCGACTGAAGAGTCGAGACCCCAAGAAGGCACATTTACTGCCCCTACTAAAAGTACATACCTAATTTCAACATCCTAGCCTAATTTGGAGGAGTGTTAAGCGAAAAACAAACTCAAAAAACGCAAAAAATTAGAAAACCTGATCAAAAAACTACTTTTTTTTGGGTTGTAAGAGGGTGCAATGGAGCTAAAAAGTTGGACCACTCAAAAGGTACATCTAGGGTCCCAACTGAATGTGCATACTGATTTTCGAATTCCTAGCTCAATTTGGTGGAAAGATAAGGGAGGAACATCCCTTTTAAAGGGCCACAGGAGGAAAAATCCTCATATCTCCCCACCTAATTGACTTAGGCGGTTGATTTTTGAATCTGTCGTACAACTTTTGATTCTCTATCAATCGACTCAAAAAAGGACAATTTTTGCGTTTTTGGCTCTTCAGTACACTCTCCTCCAAAATGAAGCAAAACTGAATTTTGACCCAAGGTCATCCCCACTCATATATATCTA
>FIZR01031962.1:0-13361 GCA_900060175.1 Ferrisia virgata | reverse complement strand
AGAAGGGGTGACAATGGGTCTCCCTGTTTTACTCCTCTTTCTATTCCAAAATAGTTTCCAATTACATCCGTAATTATTCTTGCAACTAAACCCTCATACATTTCGCGAATAATTTCTATGTATATACTGGAAATCCCTTGTTTTTTAGTGCTTGTAGCATGAAATTTTGGTCTAGCGAGTCAAAGGCCTTTGAGAAATTTACGAAAATTAGTACCCAATTTATATTATACTCATTACATTTTTCTATAAGTTGATTTATGAAATGTAGGTGACCAATAGTGGAAAACTCCTTTCTGAAACCCGCCTGTTCTCTTGGTTGTTGGTTCTCGATAAAGTTTTGGATACGATTTTTCATCACACTTGAGAATAGTTTTGCTATCGAGCAGATAAGGCTGATTGGTCTATAATTTTCTATTTTGTTCCTATTTGCTTTTTTATAAATTAAAATTTTTCCCATACTGGTTTCATTATATGTACCTATACTTGGGTGTATATTTTTCTCAACAACTCGAAAGTTCAATAACATCGGAGGAGAAAAATTCGCATCGTTGAAAATTTTAATCTCGAATACACAAACACACGTTGCGACAACATTGACGAGAAAATCATTGTGAAATTGATACGCGATTATGGAGAATTCGGTGTTAACGCGATTTTTCAATATTAAAAATCTAATTTCCATAACGTCGACGTATTAATTTCCCATTTGCGCCGCCGAACACACAGCATCATCGCACCGCATCATCGTACAATATCGATGAAAAAAAAAAGAAACCACTTTTACACACGTCATCATCGTTTGCGGTATGAAAAATTCGACTCGTATTAGCGCGAGTCATAAATAAAACGACAGTTTAAAAATCGCTTCTTATTACTCGTTTGAAAATCGAGACTGGTTTTTTTTCTTTCTCTTTTTGTTATTCGACGTTCAAAATAGTATATGTATCTTGGATTGTAGGTACCTAGAGAGCTACTCGTTTGTTATACCATGCACAATAATAATCATTACGAATGAGACGTCGATTGAGATTTGAAGAAGAAGAAGAAGAAGAAGGGGAAAAAACCAACCACAATCGTACCAAGTGTCTGGTTTAATTTATTTCATTTCTGCGATTATTATTCTCACACCTCTTTTTTTTTTTTTCTATAGATTATTTTTCTAATTCATTTCTTTTTTATTCTGAAACTAGCTTCTTGGCCAGAGACAGTCATTATGTCGCCTCCTCGTAATTTTTTTTTCCTCTTTTCGAAACGTGAAACACACACCAAAGAAACCGATAATTTTGTATGAAATATTACCAGTTCCGGGACGCGTAACTATAAATCCACAATCCACCCCCGAGGGATATCATGTATTTATTTATGACGCAAGGATCGTCGGGTAGGTACCATGAAAAATCGTAGGAGTTGTGATCGGTTTTGTGAGTAATATTTTCAATCATATCCAAGACAGTAGTGAAACAGTCACCGAAATTCGAGATAGAATAAAATTTACTACGTTTAGAAATACCGAAATAAACAACTTTTAAAACTTTCGGGTATATTTTTAAAAATATCGACTGTTTACCAGTCTAGATACTTTTTCCTATTCCTTAGCGTGTAATTATGTACAACTTGGGACGGATAACAAACAACACAGTTGTCAATTTGAACAACGAAATAACAATTTTTTTTTACGCATTTTATCTTTATCGTCGAACGTAAGTTGACTATTATCGACCTTGTAGGGTTGAATTCTCAACTCAGTGAGAGAATACGTAGAAATAAAAACGAAATTTTTAACCTTGAATGGGCGTAATACCAAGGTGGTTAAAAAGAAATGAAAATTCATCGATTTGATCAAAATTTTTCTTAACCTTCTAGTTTTGAATAGGAAGTTGCTATACATTTCCGCGGTGGCACGATTCTTGAAAAAAAAACACATTTTTTTTGTTTATAAAAATTAATAAAAAAAATCCGACACGAAAATGCACTTTTACAAATTCAATATTTTCCTCGTAAATTTTACGATACAAAAATCTCCATCACATGGAAAATTTTGATCCTAATAACAATTTTTGGATAATTTAATTAACTGAAAATTTTATTTTATAAAATTAGGTTTTTATGAAAATTTTTTCTAGGACGCGCAGTTCTCCAGTAAATTTGAAAAATCGATTGTTAATATTCAGCAAATCTGTAAGGATGTTGGTGGATTTCTGATCCAAAAATAAGTTACGCAGCGAAATTCAGCGTCTGAAAGTGGATATTTTAGGAAGAAAGGGCGTAGGGAAGAGGATACATGTATTTTAATTTTTTTTTTCAAATTTTACAAGCGAAAAAGTGCCTTTTTTTCGAAAAGGCCCAAACTTTGAGCACCCAAGCAGCATTCTCCATCTAAAGAATCTGAGATGCTAAAATTATATAATATACCCAAAAACAATAATGAAATGAAAAAATTTTATTTTGCAAAATCGTCAAGGTTCTCAGAATCTCTTCATGAAATATAATTAACTACGGTAATATTTGATTCTACAAGAAAAAAAAAAAGCGTCGCAAGCGATGCTTTATGCGAGGAACGAACTCTAAGAATAAGAAAAAACAACCAAAAAACCACATATTTGGAGCTGTAAAGGGGTGAAGAGGGTCTAAAAATTCGACACTCCTGAAAGGCACATTTAGGACACCTACTTAATGTACATGCCTAATTTCAACTTCCCAGCTCAATTTGGAGGGGAGTTATGCGAGGAACAGACTCAAAAAATGAGAAAAATGAGAAAAACCTATCGAAAAACTTTTTAGGGGGCTGTGGGGAGGGGGAGGGGGTGAAATAGAGCTAATAAGTCAGAATTCTCAAAAGGGCCATCTACGGCTCCAATTAAATGTACATACCAAATTTCGACTTCCTAGCTCCATTTGGTGAGGAGATAGCGGAGGAACAGCCCTTTTGCAAAGTCAAAAAAAAAGGAAACCCTCCATATCTCTCCTCCTATTTGACTTGGGAGGCTGATTTTTGAATATAATATACAACTTTTCATTCTCTATCAATCGGTTTTTAAAAAATTCAATTTTTGCGTTTTAGACCCTTCAGCACCCCCTCCTCCAAATTGGAGCATAACTGAATTTTAATCCAAGTTCATCCCCACTCATATATATCCAATCTGCCGCCAAATTGAGCCGATTGACGGAGTTGGAGCGATTTTGGATCGGTATCGAGCGGAGTAAATGATTTTAATGTTCAGGGCGAATCTTCATAACGGTCTTCTAGGACCCTGAAACGGAGGGGGAGGTGCAATGGGGCCAAAAAGTCGACACCACCAAAAGGCACATCTATGATCTACATACAAAATACCACATTTTAAGGGTTTTGAAGGGGTGCAATTGGCCTGAAAAGTCAGAAATCCCAAAGGGCACTACATCTATGGCCCTTACTAAATCTCCATAACGTAGGGAAAGAACAGCCCTTTTTCAAGGCCAAAAAGGAGGAAAACTCTCCTATCGTGTTTCCTAATTGACCTAGGAGGCTGATTTTTGGACTTGTTATAAACAACTTTGGATTTTCTATCGATTGACTTGGAAAGGAAGAATTTTTGCAATTTTATTCCCTCAGCACCCTTTTCTCCAAATTTGGACAAAACTGAATTTTGATCCGAGGTCATCCCCGTTGTAAAATATCAAATCCACCACCAACCAAACCCTACTTCCAAAATTTGATCGATTTTCGTCGGTATCGAGCTGAGCAAATGAATTAATATCTGACATTCCTGGTTTTCATGGACAATATGACAATGAAAATCAGGCTAAAAAATTGTAAATAATATTCAGTTACTTTGAATAATGTGGAGTGAAGAGGAGGGGAGGGGGTGAGGATAGATTGATTCAACATTGAATACTCATAAATAAGCCTCGAAGGGCACATCTGGTACATTCATTAAGTCAAATTTTAGTCTGCTGTATTATTTGAGCTCGAAACTAAACTTCCCCCTTCACGGTTTACTAGAACTTTGTATATGCCTTTCCACTTCGTACATTTAAATTTTGAACATACTGTGAAGGATATTATTGGACCAGCAGTGGCGCTTGGTTGTGAAATTAATTTGAACGCGGACCTACATACACGTAGGTATGGTATTGAATTCATTTCAGGGATTAAAAATTCAAAGCAAACAGTTCATCCTTTTGAAATTTCATATCAAATTTGTTGTCTTCCACGCTCACACACACACGCACACACCTCCGATAAAATAATTCAATATTGTAAGCCTGATCACGAAAAATTTTCCATTTCAAAACGCGATATCGCCCACGTAGAATTTTTTTCATTGACCGGACCGACCTTCGAGTCGACCCTCGTGCTAAAAAATTTCGTTCGATTCCAAAGAGACAGCCTTTACACCCATACTATCCTCCTACAGCGTGGTAATTTTCAATTTACTCCGATTCGACGAATAAGACGAGACGGAGCCGTAGAGTCGTATAAGCGAACCATAAAGAAAGGAGATTCCTAAATGGTAGAAAAATTGTACTGTAATTTGGTGCGGGTCTGGGTATACTGCACCATCGCATCGGTTTGACTGTTTTCTATTTCATCAACGACGCGTGCCTTAGGTATACATTTATATATATATATAGGCTACGTTATAACACATTTAATGAAACTTATTTCGCAATAATAAAAGTTAATGCTGACGTCGAAATCAAATCACTGACAATGTAGGTAGCTGAAGAGGAAGTAAGGTACAACCACCAGCTCGGCAGTCACGCGAGCGCCCAACAACAACCTCAATCCATAGTACACAAAAATATTACTTCGAAACATTTCAAGTGCCCCTTTTGTGCGTTTGGATCACGTCGTTATTTAGCTTACACAGGTAGGTAGCTAGGTAGGTGAGTAGGTAGGTAGGTAGATAGATAGGTACTATGGCGTTGACGATGGCTGGTGTGCGTGTACCTGTGTGTAATGCCATGCTATGCCCCCAGTCCCACACTCTATATATACGTATGCTCGCAGTACCTATAACAACTTTTATAATTAGACGAACAAAAAGCGAAGCTTAAACGATTGATAACGACATGCCAGGTACGTGGCGTCGAAATTACGTGTTCCAAATCATCTCCTTCAATTAATTTTCTACAACTCGTCGTCGTTTTTCTTTAATTAAAAACTACCATCGGATAACGTGCACCACCTTCGAAACTCTTACCTACTCGTAAATGTATCGTATAGCTCTAGCTATATCGATACACTTTTCGTTATTATTTCACTGCTATTATTGGTGGTGTAAAATACATCACCAGATAATACGCTTACCTCCCTCCATACTCTTCTCTCCGTCATACGTATATACGAAAATAAGTATTATATACAAGATAAGCGGACAAATACATGTGCATGTACCCAACTACCTATACACACTGTAACGTTAAAAGGTCTGATATGCATATACAGTACCTACCCTACCTACCTACCTATCTACCTACCAACTTTCACTGCAGTATAATACATATAAAATAAGCGATGAAGGTGGTACACCTATATTGAAGATATATGCGGATAACGTGGCGGATTTTCACACCTACCCTCCGTTTCTTAACCCTATTTTAAATAAGGTACAGTTTCAGTTAATTAATTTGTAACGTTGTTATAAGATCGAGCAAAACGAATCGTATGCCTGGTGCTGATATATGCTACATATACCAAGATATACCTTTATCATGTATGAGTTGGGCACCTCTACCTATAGTATAGGTCTGGTACATGTATACCTACCTAGACCCCTAGCTACACCTTCGCATTTCACACAAACATACCTTTGCGATGAAAAAAAAAAAAAAAATACAGATACGAACGAAATTGTCTACGAGAGTACAGTACACGTTTTCCCACCAGAAGAAGAGGGAACTTTATACACCAACGAGAGAAGTATACTATTTCGCACCTCGTCGATATTATACGATTTGCAAAATGTAAATTTTCCTTCGAGCTGTCGTACCACCGACACTTATACTCGTAAGTTTACGTATACTTACTCACACACACACACACACACCCACGCTTCTATATACATACCGAGATGGATGAAATGAATATTTTAATAAGACGCAGTATAGTGTCGTGTTACGGTATCGCGACTCGGGCTCGAGCTCGGCGCAAACTACTGCCGCATCCACCACATCATATTTTTCCTTCTATACACAGCTACACACATACACACACACACACACAGAGCTACCTTACTTACCTACCTATATAATTTCCACAAGCCATAGACGCGAGGAAAAACTACGCTATATCAACGGATTTAAAAATTTTTTCACACGATGGCGCGCGCTAACAACAGCCAACGAATGCGAGCTAACGTAAAACGTACACTATCGCCCGGAATATGTACCGTAGCGAAGAATATTTTACTTTATTTACACGCATATATAGCCGGCTACGTACGCCGTATAAACGATAGTATAAATTTTTTATTAATCGTAAACGCGCGTAAAAGAACGCCAGCTAAAGAAATGGGTAATAGTTTACGTAACGTGCTAAACATACTCGCAATTGACAGCTAGTTTCCATCCAGTGTTGTACTAAGCCTATCATATTTAATGTTTTACGGTTACGACGCGTGATATTTCAACCGCGTATTCTTCGCTAACCGAATAACTTCGACGCTAAATCGAAAAATATTCGCAAATTCGAATTCCACGACCTCGAAAACCATACAATCGATATGCATGACGGGTTTTTATCATTTTTTTTGGGGTCATCCACTCCCCCCTCCCCTTGAACCTATTTTTCCTATCTTGATGAAATAAGTACACCGAGACTAAATAAAAAACCAAACAATTATGTTGAGATTCTGTAATTATCGATACTGCATAGTGATCATACTAAGGATAATTGGATGCAGTAACAATAAAAGCGTTGTAGAGGGAAATTATGGTGGGAGGGGGATGCAAACAAAAAATTTGATAAAAAGTCGTCATATATATCGATTCTATGGTTTTCAAACAAGTACATTCCATTTATGATGTCATTTTATTGGAATGATTTGAAAGAAACCGAAAGGGTACGAGGGGAAAAAAGAGGAGGGGATGAAAACAAAAAAGTTGATAAAAAGTCGTCATGTATGTCAATTTTATGGTTTTCAAATACGCAAATTCCAATTCTGATGATATTTTTTCAATTGGAAAGAAGCTGGAGGGGATCAGGGGGAAACGAAAAAATGGGCGAAAACAAAAAATTTGATAATAAGTCGTCATTAATGTTGATTTCGTGGTTTTCAAACAAGCACATTCCATTTCTGATGATATTTTTTCAGTTAAGAAGAGAAGCTGGAGGGGGCAGGGCGAAATGAGAAAGGGTAAAAACAAAAAATTTGATGAAAAGCCGTCGTGTATGTCAAATTTGTGGTATTGTACAAACATATTCACTTCATTTGGCAAGTTATTTTTTCGATTAAATAATCATTGGTGGGGGAAGGGTGAAATAGGTGAAGAGGAGGGGATAAAAACAAACAAATGTGATAAAAAACCGTAACGTATGTCGATATTAAAGTTTCTAAGCAAGTGTATCTCATTTCTGATGTCTTTTTTTCAATTAGACAGAATATGGTGAGGGTAAAGGGGGAAAGGAGGGGTTGAAAACGGAAAAATGATAAAAAATCGTCATGCATGTCAATTTCATGGGTTTCAAACACGTATATTTCATTCGTGATACAATTTTTTCGATTAGAGAAAATCTGATTGAAATAAAGATTTCACAAGTCTACTTAAGATTCTTTCTGCAAAAACGAAATGAATCTTCGAACACATATGTGAGTAGCAGCTATGGATAAAATTATATTATTAAACCGCAGATGGTAGAAACATTCCATAGCGCATATCACCGTATTCAATCACATTTCCAAACAATACAAGTACTCGTAGCATCTCGTAAATTGATGAATTTTAATTCAATCTCGTACAATGATCCAAGACTCGATAATTATCATCTCTAAATCATTGAATATCTAACCTACTGCGTTTTTCAACGTTGGAATCTTCGTGTCTGTCCGAGAGCTCTTCACAATTTCACAATCAATCGATATCTCACGTTTGAATATTTCGCATCTCATTAGCGATGAATTTCGCCTCATCGAGGCGTGTTTTGAAATTAACGACTGTCTACCAAATGCTCATTGTCGTCGTTTCAGATACGTATTACGTACCAACGATGTATAAACCTGTTGTAGGTATATCTAGTCATCGTCGTCTTCACTGTGTACTTCTGTTAAGCAGTTTGGTTAAACTTTCTATGTACATTTTAAACTTACATATACAACTAACCGTACTTGCAGGTAGTAAACAAACGAAAATCAACATCGGGCGTTGAGATTTGTATGTACATACTGCGATTGTACAAGTATGTACCTACATGTACGTATACATATACCTATGTAGTATGTCTATAGGAATTGAACCAACGCATACCAATAACGAGAACAGTAGTTTAAAGTAAACACCGCTCGACAATAACGAATTCTAGAAACAAGATACCATCTTGACAATAATTGTAAATGCTAATAAATATACAAGGTTTTTGTCGCCGCCACCATGTACCTAGCTGTACCACACCTCATCATCCTAACCCTATGCTCTGCCGTTCTTTCTTTCTTTTTTTTTTTAATCCTCCTCGTGGTTGGTAAGAAATGTCGTTTACATAAGCCATATTCTACATCTACACCGTGTATTATTGACATCCGTGTACTATAAAACGTTCGATGGTTCGATTGATTTTTTTTTTTATTCCATTTTGCCGTCGGCCAAAAATAAGAAAGAACACGTAACGATATCGAGCTCCGAAAAAAAAAAAAAGCAACACTTAAAAAAAATATTTGTTTCGCGTCTCACGACCCATCACATGAATCGATTGCTAAATAAAGTTGGTGTAGTAGGCCCATCAGTGAGCTGAGACTCGACCCATCGAAAGAAAATTGTCGGTCGCAGAGAGAGGAAGAAGTAGAATTGGTGCGGTGAAAATTTTAAGAATTAAAGGGGCATTGACAGCAGTTAGTGAAATGTTAATAATAAGGATAAAATTGATAAAAAATTCCAATTCCCAGTGGGGGAGGGGGAGATGATTTTTGAGATGATACTTTGGTGGTAGGTGCATACTATCGAGGTACACTGCATAAGCGGAGTTCGGTGATTTGGTTTGGTAGGGCTAAGCCCCCAGGATGGTAAAAAAAAATGGAATGCATATTTACATTTAAGCTAAGATGCATTTCTTGAAGTTTTAGCAGCAGTTTTATAGGTTTCACGAGAAATAATATCAAATTGTTTAATAGAATATTTTTAAAAATGTTACTAAAATTTCTATATTTTTATCAATTTTTATGATCTTTTGAACATTTTTCAAAAATTTAATTGGTTTCATAAAATTTTTAATCATTTGTGAAATATTCATCATGCATAAAAAAACTTTCCAGGAGGGGGGAGCTAATTCAACATCTGGAGGGGCTTAGTCCCCTGCACACCCCCTTAAATCCACCTATGATACATACCAGACCAAAGTTTTTACCCCCCTTCCCACTGGTTTTCAAGAGAGGTTATTTTTAAGGAACACTATGATTTCTTTTTGAAAACGCGAGTTGACTTTCACAATTTTTTGTTACGTTCTTAAAGAAATCAACAGCCCCTTCTCCTCTGTAATTCACCCCTTAAATGACATTTAAAACTTTTATTCATTTTTAAAAGTAAGGATCCAGATTCGGTACAATTTTGAAACCATTCTTTTTGAATCTATACTTGACGCTTTATCATATTTTGTTAAATTTGAATTGAATAGCACCACGGTCAAAATTTGAAAAAACTTTAATGGGTGGGTGGGGGGGGGGGTAAATAGAGCTGTACTAGAAAAATCTGCAAATATTAAAATTTTTTCTGTGTTTAGTACAATCGCAGCTTGTAGGAATAGAAAATCATAGCTGGAAGCAAAACTGTAATAGGGGGCTCCCTATTTGATCATGGTAGCACCTTCTCGCCGCCGTTTTTGGACCAGGGACACGTTCATGATATTGGTGGCGTTTTCTTATGAATCGAACCCCCCGAACACGAATATCAAATCAGATTTTCAGTTCAACCCTTATAAGTACCTCATTTTGAAAGGCAGAATGTACTTGAAATACAGTAAACGCAGTTTACACCTTAAAAAACTGAAAATGTCGGAATGGTTTTCATACATTAATCATTTTTATGCACTAAAGGAATATAAAGTCGTTACCGAGGAATAAAACCCATTTTGGACTAACTGTTGGACCATAATAGCACCTCCCCCCCTGGTATTTTGGATTTATAGGTACGATCGCGATATTGGCATCGTTTTCACATAAGTCGAACTCCCTGAATACGAATATGAAGTCAAATTTTTATTTTGACTCGATATTCGCCTAATCCCCCCTCCCCCACTTCAATGAGCTGTTGAATAAAAATCTGCATGTTGATTTAACAAATGCCATGTACAGGTAATCAGAGGATTCCCATATTTCAGACCCTTTCAGCTCCCTATCATTAAAAATTAGCCTACTCCCTTCCCTTCACGTACACGCATAAAGTGATCATAAAAAATGGAGGTAGCTAAGATCCATGAGAAGAGTGAAATTTTTGAACTTTACTGCAAAGGCTTCCATAAGTATTCAATGAAAATCATAATCGAACGACTCGAATGCTCAAAAGAATAAAACTCCTCCTCTACTTCAACATTTACAGCTTCTTGAAAAAAAAAATCGCACCGTAAACCGAGTACCAGGTATGTACAGTGGGTATTTGTTGATTCGAAATTTGCAAATCTACAACGACAATTTCCACTTGGGAGGAAAAACAATGAGAAATGAAAGAACAAACCAACCATCGAACACCTACAACTATTCCCAACTCTACGCAGCATTTGAACCCGGCTCAGTTGTTGTTTTTATAGTGCCTAGACTTAGTACCTACCTACTTACCTACCCACACAAACGCTAACAGATAAATAAGGCAAAGAGAAGAATAAGAAGGAAAGAGAGAAAAAAAAACCTTTAAAAAAATAAACCACCAAACGAATTGGTATTGGTACCGTAGAAGGTATAAGAGAGACTTTGGTGGGAAACGAAACAAAAGGGGATGGCGGTTGTCGTAAAATCGGGCCTTAATCGTTTTACAGCTCGCGCTAAGAAAAACAAGGTGTATTTTCTTAGGCTGGGCGACATTTCACGCGTTTAAATTCGCGAAATGAAAACAAGCGACTGAATTGTTGGGTTCGCAATCGTATATAAAATCGAGCTTGCCGTCTCGGCTGCGTGTGGCAAACGATGCCACCACGGCGTGCTGGTGCGTACAAATTACACGCGCTCGCTGGCGGAAAACAACAAACACAACGCAGCGTATTTATCCGACAAGAAGTATAAGAAGCGTTTTAACTCTGCTAACAAATTTTTTTCGCCTTACAGAAAGCCATACGCCACACCGCACCGTGAAATAGTGGGCGAAGAGTTCTTTCCAGTTGGAATGGTATACTCGTATCGTTGCAGCGCGGCGGAGTATTTGAAATATTATTTTAATTAAATTCGCAACGTTGGCAAATTCGCTGCCGAGCTTTTCTCGAATATATATATGTATATACGTATGTAGAGCTCTATACCTACTTACGAATTTTAAATAGCGAAAAGGCGAAAATTTCAACTACGCTAAGCGTTATTTCGATATGTTTACAAGCAAATTCGTTCAATTTGCAGGTAAGGTAGCTAGCTAGGTATACTTAGCAACGATTGCCTCTGTATTATCTCGCAACGAAAAACGATAATCCGAATTATTATGTAAAGCGAAGAAAAGGGCGTATGGCAGGCATTTCGACTCGTGTATTTTTGCTAAAACTTCACCATCAGCTTTTTATTGTTCAAAGGGAGCCACCATCTATTCGATCGTCTTTCGTTCTCGTACTTCATCTGTATAGAGGTCGTTATGTACCTTCTCATCGATATATCTACTCTCATATCGCAGCATTTAAAGACCCGAATAAGCAGTTTAATGTTCAAAGACACGAACTAACCGCAGAAAAAACACTCGACTCTTTTGGTATCTTAAATTGACGCGGTTATTGCAATACGTGTAACTATATCTCGTCTCTCTTTCTCTCTCTCTTTCTCTCTCTCTCTCTTCACATATAAGTATACGAAAGCTAGGCGCGCTTTTTCGTATACTTATATACGTACTGTACCTATATGAGGGGAGTATACACAACACACAAGCACATACACACACATAAACTACATGTAAGTTGCCTTGCTTTTCCAACACCGCTGCTGGCTGATTTTTTTTTTTTTTTTCTTTTTCGTCGTCTTTTTTTCAAAGCTTGTACGCCACTTGTTAAAGAAATAAAACGATATAGACTCTTGTAAACGTAACGTTCAAGTTGGTACCGTACCTACGACTTGCAAATTGAAGGAAAAATTTTTTTCAAAAAGAAAGTCTTTTTAAATTTAACGCTACAGGGAGTAAAAAAGGAGATTCCTTTGACGCAGAAGAAATACGTAGCATGTATTTCTTTTGATTTAGCAAAGCATATATACATATTACAGAGCTACGTACGTACGTACGTATTCGTCGTATATATTCGTCAATTTAGCCGAGTATTTGTATGTAAATGTGTATAAGTATGTGTTCTACAGCGAGATGTAAATCGTCTTATGTGTACGCGTACTACCTAAGTAAGTATACGTATACCTACAGCTTATATTTACGGGTGTCGATATCGTAGCAGAGCTTTTTCATCCCTTTAAAGGCGCTTTTAATCGTCAATACGTAGGTAGTTTGTTTTTCAACTCGATACTTAATAAATTCATCGCTCAGGTGCTGACTAAAACTCGCTAGAAATTGGGTGCGATTTTAGCCGACGAGCACAGCAACTTTCACGACTGCAAAATGCCATCTTTTCAGTTTAGTATTGCTGGGGACAATTTTTTTTTGGAATGGTGGAAACAAAATCAGGAAGGCTAGCTTTCTCACCTAACAGTTTACTGGGCTTGAAATTGATAAGAATAATCTTTGGCGAAATGATTTCTCACCACTAAAAGAATAAATATCATTAGCCTTCCAACACTGTCATAAGCTTAGAAAAAAAAGATTAGCTTAGTTATTTAGTACATGACGTCAGGTTTTAGGGAAATCACTGTCCAACACACTCAGTATAAAAATGTTAAGTATGTTCTATTCTGGCAATTCTCGAATAACATGGTTTTCAGTTGATTTTTGCTCGGATCTAGTTTCTTCAGATTTATGACAACAAGCTTAGGAGCCTAGCTTTCTCATGCAACGGGCGATGGTGTTTGAATGTATGTAATAATACTCTATGGTTTAATCCACTCATTCGA
>FIZR01031960.1:0-74465 GCA_900060175.1 Ferrisia virgata | reverse complement strand
ACCCAACACCTCCTGTTCCTCTGCCCCAACTTGAAACAAAAAAGACAAACCTTAAACACCCACTCCATTCCAGATTCCTCCAAAGTCATGCAAAAAATCCTCTTCTTAATAAAAGAACTTAACCTCCAACACCAAATTTAAGTCCTAACCTTTCTGACCCCTTTTAAACACTGGTCGTAAAAATCTTAGCAATTATAAACGTCCAGGATGAAAAAAAAAATTTCCACCAATTTCAGCCCACCAGTGAAATTTTACCGAATTCGGTTGACACAGAACCGAATAAATAATTTCTTTGTTTCAGAAAAACAAAAAATGAAAACAACAAATACTTATCTGGCATGCTCAAAAATGGCTTTAATGTTTTTCTAGTGTCCCAAAACGGATTCATTTAAAACTCTCCGCCTCCTCCCTTTTTTCAATTAACAATACGAAATGAAAAATCAAGCTAAAAAAAAAAGAAAGAAAGAACTAGAAGGCAAGCATATTAAATGTGTAAGTGGTTTCTATTCCATATGGTTTCAGACCGAAATCAAGATTTCCTTGCTTGGTAGTTGGTGCGTTTGTACCTGGTACCGAGATCGACGCTACACGGCGTAATAAAAGTCAGTACTCTTGTGTATAAAGTACACAAGTACCATGGCTGGTATTTCATTCTTTCGAGAGGTTAGGTCTTCGGTACAGTACAGTACACGTTCACGTTCTTAGCAGACGAATAAAAACGTTGAAATATTGCAGCAGCGTTAAATACGTGAAAGATTCACGTTGGCAGTATTATTATTTTTTCATCATACGGAATATGTAACGAGTTGGTAAAAATTAATGAAGTTTTGAATTATTCAAAAAACTGCTCCGTGTTATTGCATCCGAATCGTCTACGTATACGAAAACCGCCAATTTTATTCGTCGTTTATTTTTTAGCGGAGGAAAGAAAAAATTCCGAAATGGCAAATGCTGTTCGATGAAACGATGCGGAAGATGAACCATACACACCTAGAGACCTATACAGCTACGTAGGTACAATATTACGAGTAGAAAATATCGCGTAAATATTTGCACTTTTGCTTCTTCGCTCGCGTTCGCCTACTACTACTTATCTTGTTCAATTCGAGGCTTTTAAAATGCGGGGTGCCGATGCATGCGAATACGAATGGTACTGCTGCGTGTGTGGCTTTTGTTCGATATAAACTTTCATGATGGATATCCGAATCAATTGTCATTCTGAAGGAAAAAGGGTGCGTACAACCCTGCACAATGTCAGCAGTTTATCTTAACGGAAGGTGGCACTATAGAATTGGTACTTTCCCCTTTGCATTTTTCACAAAGTTGCGGTATAAATTTTGCTCAGACGCATTTTTACGCAGCAACTGTTGACAGTTTTAGTGTTTCGTTTTCGATGCACTTTTTCGTTGTTGATTTTCGTACAGCAGCAAAGTATACGTTTATTTTGGTTTCTTCTACGGATGTAAATTTAACTAACCTGTAAAATGATTTATAATACTTTTTCGATTGTTTAATATTATAAATAATAGGTATAAAAATTTAGCATATTTTTTTATCCGGCAAAGATGGGCTATCGTAAAAAAAAAAAAAAGGTGCCTATGAAAAATAACGATTTTTATAGTGAAAATAAATCAACTTAGAATCCATATTTAAATTTTCACTCGTTATATTGTGTTTGCATGTAAATTTTCCCCACTATACCTAATTCGTATAGCGAATTAAATTTATTGAATATTTCCAACGAGATAAAAAGAGACACTGAAACTTTTGTATACATTTTTGTAGATCGTAAAAATAAAAAAAACAAAACAAAACAAAACACGTTAATCATGTAATGCTCAAAGGAAAATACGTAAGTATGCTTTTTCATAATACGAAAAAATTTCTATACATTTTTAGACTTTATATAAATATTTCATTTTGATGTGTAATTTGTTATTTATTTAACAGTAATGTTGAATGTTGGCTAAAAATGGGTCTTTTTATAGAGCTCTGATCTTTTCTTTTTCGGTTTATTTACTTTACAGATTTTCCCCCTTTTTGATAAAACGAAATTTATGTTCTGTTTGGAAGACATAATGTTCAAAAGGATAAGTAAATAAACGAGTATTATTTACCATTGCCAGGATCTGTTGTGCGTGCATCGATGTAAGTATTCGATTAATTACTAATACGATTTGAAGATAATATTCCCCTTTAGTAATTGTTTGAAAACTATTCGATTCCTTTATGTAAATCTCAACCTTCTATCGGTAACAGTTGCTCTAAAAAATAAGAGTTGAATAAGTTTAAAAAAAACTTTCTAGGAAAAAAAAATTTCCGGTATACCTCAGCCCCTTCAATATACAGATTAGTCAAACATATACACTCACGACTCAGTGTGCGTAATACAATTACTCTTTTGAGGAGGTCCATATTGTGACGGGACACCCTGTATACACAACTCACGTATAAAAACCCGGATACGGTACCCGGCTTGGGAAAGAAACCATACCAACGGGACAGCTTGTAAATGGTTCAGCAGTCATTATTACCACCGCCGTTGTATCGCTAATTAGAAGAAGAAAGTCTCAAGAAGCAGTTTCCACACCATAAAGGTATAGTTATTCGAGAGGAGATGACGTTGGGGTAATTCGTTATGAAAATAGCGAATGAACGAGCGACGAGGTATTCCAGTTCGTTTGTGACAGTTGTGGAAAACAGTTGAAATGATGGAAGCGGTGCAGTGAGTGGGCTTTTCTTAAAACGTCATTAGCACTTTTTGCAGCCCAACTACGAAAAACATCGTTTCGTTTACTTGAAAACTTTTTATCTGATTTTGGTTAAAACTTATGTGGCAAGTTTTGAAACGAAACAACCCCGAAGGCTATTGTACATGCACAGTAAACCGCTCGTCCGCCTCAGCTACCATGCTTCGAGCTTCGTTATGAAGCTTATCTCGAGAAGAAAGTTTTTATTCTTCGCTAATTCGTCTCGTCGTTATCGTAATTCCATATCCTGGGTCTGGTATGCCTATCGTATTAGCCGTATACAGTCAATCCAATTAATATTCGGACACTTTTCGTTAGCTATCGTGTTATTTTAAAATCTACGAAAAAAAAATTTACTCGCGTACGAGTACAGGAAAATTTGTTCATTAAAAAAAAAACATCGTTTGACGATGCTTCTTCAGCCGGATTTTTGTGAAATATTATAATTACGTGAATTGAAATGAAGCGTCGCTCTTAACCAGTGGAGAGGATGGGAGTAGGGGGAGTGGGGGAGGGTCTGATAGAGCTAAAAAATCGATACCACTAAAAAGGTACTTATAAGAATCTATTAAATCTACACATCAAATTTCAAATTCTTAGCTCAATTTGGAGGATTGTTTAGCGAGGAATAAACTCAAAAAATGAGGAAAACCGACCAAAAAACTACATTTTCAAGGAGGAAGGAGGGGCTGTGGTGGCGTGTATGCAATGAGGCTGAAATCCCAAAAGATACATCTATCTACATACCAAATTTCAACTTCCTAGCTCAATTTGGAGGGGAGTTGTGTGAGGACCAAACTCAAAAAGCAAGAAAACCCGACAAAAAAAACAACTTTTTCGGGCTTCTGACAGGGTACAATGAGGCTGAAAAGTCGAAACCTCAAAAGGCACATCTAGGGCCCTTGCTTAATGCATAATGCGCATACCAAATTTCAACTTCCTGACTCAATTTAGAGGGGAATCATGCCAGGAACAAATTCAAAACATAAGGAAATCCGCCCAAAAAGCCATATTTCAGGGCCTAAGGGAGCGTAATTGGTCTAAAAAGTCGTAAATCCAGGAAAAGCACATCTATGATTTCGACTAAATCTACATACCGAATTTCAACTTCCTAGCTCAATGCTGAGAGAAGATAGGGTAGGAATAGCCTTTTTTCAAGGTCAAAAAGAAAAAAACCCTTCACATCTCTCTTTCTAATTGACCTAAGAGGCTGATTTTTGAATACGTTATATAACTTTGCACTATGAATGATTTGGCCCAAAAAAGAAACAATTTTTGCAATTTTAACTTCTCAGCATCCCCTTTCCCAAATTGGGTGTAACTGAATTTTGATCTGAAGTTATCCTCACTCTAGAATATTAAATCCGCCACCAATCGAAGTCTGTTTCTTTAATTTGATCAACTTTGGTCGGTATCGAGCTAATCATTTTTAGTTTTGCAAAAAAAAATAATTATTATTTGGTATGACCAAAAATAGCTGTAATGTTCTTCTAGAATCCCAAAACAGATTTTTTGATATTCTCCATCCCCTCCCCTTCCCTCCTTCCATCATAGGTCGATAGACCGCCATAGTATGGTTTTCATTGACAGTATGACAGAAAATCGAGGTAAGAAAACCTAAAATAATGTGGAATACTAATTGAAGTCGTTGCATATATATGTGTTGCCTTGCTCAATAAAAAATACTGACCTGTTAATGACCCTGGTAGTGTTAATATTTTCTCAATTAGAACACTCCGCCATGCAGTCATTATAACAATTGTATTTATAATGGAAGAAGAAGCAAAGAACGTTGCACAGATCAAAGGTTACGGTGCAATTAATATTTCCAAAAAATACTATCACCTTTATTAATGATATTTTATGAAACGAAGATGCAACTTGAATTCCATCGAATTCCAATCATCACAAAAAAAAATCCTTGATGAAACTATGAACGTGACATAGGGATCTTTATATGGTCAAATCACATTCAATCAATACAGATTCCAATTTCAACGTTACATTTATGTGCCTGTGATTGGTGAAAAAACAACCAAAAACCGTGAAGACGAAAATTCAGCAAAGAAGTTCTCGGCTGCAAGAACAAACAAAGGTCTAAGCATTATTGGCTCGGATTATTATTTCCTTAAACAAAGGAAGGCCGAGGAAAAAAATCATCAATATCTTAATCTTCTCTTCAGCGAATCCTTTTCCCCTCCTTAAGCAGACAGATTAACCAATCCAGTCCAGAAACGAATACAAATACTACGACAACGATGAATGATAAACATATACCAATGTTCTAGCAACGAGGGTCCGGATTGGTAGAGGTCAGCGAATTGACATTATACTACTAAAATGAACCAACTAGTCAACTCGTTGTTACTAGCCATAGAGATCGAATAAATCCAAGAACAACACAGGCAGATTCCAAGTACGGTAATCCACGAAACTATATCAAGCGGTAAAAACGGTCGGTTACTCGGTTAAATTGGAACTATATTGTGGTTTTATTTCATATTATGAAGGTACATACGGTACATGGCCATTTCAATTTATCGTAGAGTCATACACGTTTGAATATATATACGATATGGTACAGTGTATATGAGAACGGATCTGAATACAAATCATACGAAAAATAAACAAATCATTTGTACAGTAAGGGCAAATAAAACCCTGTATAAACTCTGGACAGCGGTCAGCGTAACATAATTATCATTATAATAACGTTACATGTTCAAATTGTAGAGTATTGTTTTGAATTACACGGCCGCAAATTCATCGTAATAAATGTAGTATTTGC
Organism: Ferrisia virgata; assembly: GCA_900060175.1. Lineage (NCBI taxonomy): Eukaryota > Metazoa > Arthropoda > Insecta > Hemiptera > Pseudococcidae > Ferrisia > Ferrisia virgata. The sequence goes on along the minus strand of FIZR01031960.1, from coordinate 68,927 downwards.
AACATCTGTAGAGCTTTCATAATAATATGTGCTTACTTATACCTCGATGTACACAACACAGATTATAGGTATCCCCTCTAGCACTATGAACACATCTTTAAATCAATTTCGTAGCAAAACCAGTTCAGTATTATTTTTACCGCAGATCTCTCTCGACCATCGAAAGTGATAAGGCTATTTACAATAACGTAGGCAAGATTTCGTTGGAATCCTGCCTACTATATGTTGGACCTTTCGAAAATTACTGGGACAATGCTGTAGTTGATTTCATGGTATCCATCAACGAATGTGTAATTGGTAGAAAGCATTTCAACAAATTGTTTTCTTCTGCTTGGTATTCTTCTATGACACCTACTAATTTGATGAGTGGCTTCGATACGACTGGAATGTATCCGTTTAATTCAAAAAAAAAAAATCCAGATGATGCATTTTTGCCTTCAAAGGGATGTCAAAGATTTCTTGAAAATGAAAAATAACACGTAACTATACTAAATTTATCTCAGAAAAACTAAAGCAAAATTAGTCGAAGAATTACTTTTGGTAGTTCTGGAAATGCTTTCAAAAGACGATAATAATTATGAAAATGGAAGATTCCACAAGCGATTTTGCTTATGAAAACAATTCTCGTGTGGAGTGCTTTGGTGATGATGAAGACAAAAATGTTTGTCTTTTAACGCTCTACAATCTTATCTCATGAGAAACCTACACCCTTTTTGAATGGCATTCTCCAACTTTCTACCTCTCCACTTTGAGAAGAACTGAAGGTTCGACATTTTTCTTATTTTAAATTGTAGTGGGAAGTCATCGTCAATAGGTCTCAGTCGCTTGAGACGTGTGAAGCAGCTCTTACCACTGAGTCCATTCGCGCTTTGATGATATCAAACCACCTAGTCGGAGATCTTCCTCTCCCTTTTTTTTAACCATAGGCCTTATCAAAGAGAATGCTTTTTTCGAGATTTCCTACTTCTCTTCTGGTCACATGTCCAAAATACCCTACAATGCGTTTTTCGAATAAAATGCTTAGCCTGAATGGTTCCTGTATTTCCGCCATTGCCTACAGCCACAAGAAATACCGAAAAATTAAAAACTGAATCGACTAGAAGACAATTGAATTTTGATAATGATCTGGTTGGTTCTTGTTTCATAATATTTTTCTCTGACTACAATATCAGATGATATAGGCATACATTTTTTTCCTATTTTAGAGCAATGAAGATTTATTTCCATCAACGCCTACAACCATGGAAATTACCAAAAAATTGAAAACCGAATCGATCAGAAAAAAATAGAATGTTAATAACGATCTGGTTAATTCTTGTTTCATAGTATTTTTCTCCTGTTATAATGTCAGGTAATACAAGTATTCTTAACTTTTTTCCATTTTAGAACAATGAAGATTTAGTTCCACCAACATCTAAAGTAGAAAAAATTACCAAAAAGTTGAAAATTGAGTTGATCCAAAGAAAACTGAATTATGATAACGATCTAGTGGGTTCTTGGGTTCTTGTTTCATTACATTCTTCTCCTAATAAAAGATCAATAGATATGCATAATTTTCTTTTTTTATTTTCTTTTAAGGCAACGAAGATTTAGTTCTGCGAACACGTAGGCCTAATATTGTAGTCTCAAAAACAGAGATTCTGAATACCAACCTGAAAAAATATGAATCTAATCGATCCAAAATGAAGAAAAATGAGAAACGTAATAAAAATTAATTTTATCATCCTTTTTTTTTCAACATTATCACATTCAGCGAAGTATCATTTCTTATTTCAGAATAATAAATATCCAACTCCATAATTGACGACTGATTCTTAATCTAGAATGTATTTAGGTAAAAGTGAGTTGGGGTGCTATTTTTTTAACCCCGCTCCCTTGGAGGATCCACTCCTCTTACTCAGAAATACACATATCTGTCCTTCTATTAGTTCAACAAAAAAATTTCAAATGAAAGCTTCTTCTTGAAGGACTCTCCACATTTTTGGTTATTACAAAAATTATCTTTGGAGCAACCTTTGCACCCCAAATATCAAAAATCTAACTATCAAAATGTTCAAAATCAAGTTATTCTCGTTTATTTAAAAAAAAAAATCAAATCACATCTAACATGTTAACCGCAATACCCCCACTTCCTCCGTACTCAGAACCCCCTCCCCATACCGATGTTCAAAATAACTGATTCGACCCTGTCAGCAGATTAAAACTTTTTTCATGAATCATAGTGGGAGTCTCTAGGAATAATTTCAAGCCCAGAACCACTCCTCATTCCCACTCCTACCCCCTTGCCCTAATTTCCCATAACCTGCGTTTTTTAATACATGTTTGGGTGTCTGCTTGATCAATTTTCAAAAAAATTAAAAACTGAAAAAACAAATACCAAAACGGTGCAGTTTAATAAATGTATTTTTAAGATTTGGGGTGCAAACGTTGCTCCAAATGCAATTTTTATTATAGCTGGAAATGTAAAAAATCCTTCAAGAGGAAACTTTTACTTGAAAATTTGTTTTGTAGAATCAATAAAAGGAGAGATACGTTCATTTATAAGAAAGAGGAATGGATCCTCGTGGGGGGGAGGGGGCCTAGAAAAAATGGCGCCCAATCTTTTTTTTGTCTAAACACATTTTAGACTAAGAATTAATCGTTAAATTACGTTTTACATTATGGGCGAACGGATGCAGTAATTCGACTGTATTAATTCATATTATTTTCAAAGAGATTCAAATGAACGAGTCGCATTCTGTTATTTAGATTTTGTGAGAATAAACAAACTCGTTCAAATGAACCCAAACAATTAATATAATAAAATCTACTCAGAAAATGCAAACATGATGTACAGAGTATGCATACTCAACACTTATTCCAATCAACTTACGTTAGCTACGTTAAGGTCACTTGCAAAGTATTGGATAAGTTTTCTATATGGAATACAACATAACGTGCACGTGTAGGTGTGTCGGGTTGATTGGCCTTATTTTCAGTTCACGTCATAAGTTACCCGATTCTACTGGACAGAAAGTTATTGGAAAAAAGCTAGCGCGATGGTAGAATATGTTATGAAAGTTTTATGATAAAAAATGAAAAATCAAACAACAAAAACAAAAACGAAAAGAATAACGTAATTTTATCGGATAAAGGCGACGTAGACATGGCACACATTTCCAGTAAATTGATCTGATTGTTATTGATGTTCTTCTCTTCTTCGAGTCGTTGCATTGGATTCGCAAAGCGGCGCAAAAACTTGAAATATTTTACCATTCGACAAATGACGGTCATCGAGAACCTGACGCAAAAGTTTTTCAAACCGAAGACCTTTTTAGCTAAGTGAACAAATGCAAATTAAGGTCTGCTAAAAAAAATTCCAACTCGTTACCCCCTTTTTTTTTCCTTTTTTACACTTTTTTCTATCCATTTCCAGTACAATCAAAGTACGACGAAATTTTAGCAAACCTTTACGATTTTTCGTACACCCTCGAAAAAAAAAATATATATATACCCATTTCATTCCTTACATAAAAAATAGCTTACTAAGGTAAACTATCCGTTTATATGAGAACTAATTTTACTCTTTATTTCGGTACTATAGCGAATACTCGACTAAAATACGCATACACCACACTATAACTTCAGCAGTTACAATCCATCTATGCTATAGTCGAGCAGCACATACTCGTACACACATAGGCACATCGCGTAATTTATATTTCTTCGCTAGAAATTTAATTTATAAAATGAACATTATGGAAATACGGCTATTTTTTTGATTTATTCGTAAAGCTTTCGCGTTATTTTACATTCGCCTTTGCCTAGAGTCGTTGTTGGCGGTGCGGCGCTAAAAAACAATTCATTCGTTAAATTTCGTCTTCGTTTGTTATTGCAAAAAAACAAAAAAAAAAAACAAACATGTACAGTTCAAAGTTAATCGTTTCGAGTACGTAAAATGTATTTCCTTTTTAGTCTAGAATTTGGCAAAAATTCAAATTCGCTGCGAGAAAACTTGATAAGAAATTACATCGCATTTTACATCTTTGACTTACTCTCGCACACAAATATCCTCTCATTTTTCGCATTCGCTGTACCGTTCGACTCGGCGAATCGCATGCACATAACATCAGATGAAAGTCTACGCGAAATATCGCCAAGCTTTAGATAATCGTTCACGCTCAAACTTAATTAGACGAGTCGTACAATCTCGAATAATTCGTACGTTAAGTACGTTGGAATAATTCATTCGTAATCTTTTCAATTTTTTTCTTCTCACCGTCTTATGTTAGAATATCTGGGTAAAATCGCGATGAACTTTATAAAAGGGCGATGGGGTCTTTTTTGCTGGCGAAAAAATATTTCGTTGTAGCTCATTATTATTAATATTATGAAATCATTAAAAGGAAAGAAAAAAGAAAAAAAATGGGGGTAGAATTTCATTATTACCCTAAACGCGTTACGAGGTATTTTTTTTACGCGTAAAAATGAGGGGTTCGCAGAGAATTTTTCTATCTTGACCTTTAGTCGTATCGTATGTACGCGGACTGTACACGTTGATATTTATATATACCAAGCGAGCGTCTCGTTAAAATACATTTTGCGTTAAAACACGCTTATTAAATCGTTAAACATGACGCTAAAATTTCGCAGCTTTCGAAACATTAAAGAAACAAAAACCAACTTTTTAAGGGTAACGGTTTTTCCTTTACAATGGTTTTTATAATCGATTATTGTACTATAGAGGAAGCTATTTCAACTTTCATTAGAATAGAGTTATCGACGTGGTTATTTTTTTCTTTCTTTATATATATATATATATATATATTAAATAGATGTTTACGCATACTTCTCGCCCCGAGCATCCTAAAAACTAAACCAACAATATTCTTTGGTTTGTTAAATGACCCACGAAGCTACAGTTCAACTTTCACAATGCGATTATCATTATCCTGAAATAATATATTTTTAGTGGTACAAACCAAGCAGGGGTGGAAGATAAAGAGTGGGTCGAATTATATTTTCGATATAACCTCAAAATGAAGTTGTAGGAGAAAAACTAGAAGGCACGAGACGAATTAATCGTACAGTCACGTCAAGGTACCATGACAGAATGAATTTACCATCAAATAAATATTTATATCATGAAAAATCATAACAGATAATACGAAAATTGGGCTACCGGGGCTGCCACATCTGTGAATTCATCCATAAATCTAGTGTTTGTTCAACATAACTGAAAAACTTCGGAGTTTTTTCTACAATTTTAGGAAATTTTTAGGGAAAAAAATTACAAATTACAGGAAACTTTGGATGACATTACTTCAAACTTGAAAAAGCTGTTTGTCAGATCTCTGAGCCATCAACCAACAAGCGTAAGTAATGGCGTATGGTATCTACTTGATATGTGATGTAAACTATGTCTAAGTAAAATAATTCTACAGCACACCAGTAAATTACCAACTAATTACTGGTAAATCACTAAGCAATAGTTGGTAAATTATCGAGTAATTACCGGTAAAATATCAAATAATTAGTGATAAAATACCAGGTAATTACTGGTAAAATACCCAGATTTAATGATAAATTACCAAGTAATTACTGTTAGTAAATTATCGCGTAATTACTGGTAAAATACCAAGTAATTACTAGTAAATCACTAAGCAATTATTGGTAAATTATCGAGTAATTGCCGGTAAAATATCAAATAATTGGTAGTAAAATACCAAGTAATTACTGGTAAAATACCCAGATTTAATGGTAAATTACCAGGTAATTACTAGTAAATTATCGCGTAATTACTGGGAAAATACCAAGTAATTACTAGTAAAATACGCGGCTTTGTTGGTAAATTACCGAGTAATTACTGGTAAATCACTAAGCAATTATTGGTAAATTATCAATTAATTACCGGTAACTTATCAAGTAATTACTGGTAAAATACACGGCTTTATTGGTAAATTACCGAGTAATTACTGGTAAATCACTAAGCAATTATTGGTAAATTATCAATTAATTACTGGTAACTTATCAAGTAATTACTGGTAAAATACCCAGATTTAATGATAAAATATCAAGTAATTACTGGTAAAATATCAAGTAATTACTGGTAAAATATCAAGTAATTACTGGTAAAATACCCAGATTTAACGGTAAAATACCAAGTAATTACTGATAAAATAGCAAGTAATTACTGATAAAATACCAAGTGATTACTGGTGAAGTACCCCATATAATTTACCGTTTTCACGGTAAATCAGATCATATGTAAAGCAAGTCTTGGGAGTTTTCTAGTTTTTTTGTGACATTACTAAGCAATTACTGTTAAATTACCGTAAATTACTATGTAATTACTGATAAATCATCAAGTAATTTAGTCTTTTTTACTGCGAATTACATCATAAGTAAAACAGTCTGAGGTTTTTGCATGTTTTTTTTTTTTGACGAAGTTCAGGGAATTTTTTAAAAGTAATACTGGCAGTTGTGTAGTCAACAAAGATCAGGGCATAAGTATTTAAGATATCTCTAGAACCACTCAACCTATTTTTTTATTTTTTTTACTGGCAATACCAAATACCATATACGTTACACTTAGATACAAACCAGGCGTCTCAAGCATTTTTGGATACCTGTAATTTTCTGAGAAAGACCACATTTTTTCAGGGAAAAAAAATTCCAGATTCGTGAACCTTTACCACTGCTATTAGTTAACTGGTGTAGCTTTTGATGCCTGTGTATCCACTTTCTCATGTGATTAAGACAAAAAATAAAAAGATTCAATCAAATGCACCTATTTTTTCCAAACAAAAAAAAAAACTAAATATTCAGATCATTTCTTGTTTCACGATTGGATTAAATTTGAGACAATTGAAATTTTCCATTTTTCCGCTAATTACGGAGAAAACCCATTGGTCATTATTGATCACTTCACACGATACCTGTGGTTTTCACATTACACCCCTAATGCGTTCACATTCAACCCTTCTCGATGTAATGTTATTTTTTTTCCTTTCTACATGGTATAGAGAACTAGTTTTAACATAGAGCTTTTTAATTAAACGATAGGGTACGTCAAGATGGCCGTTTGTAGTGTATGTTCAGTAGGTAACGATAATCTGTTGCACGACATGTGCCGATATAATTGTAATGAGAAACACTGAAATGGTTCTGTAACCGTATATCTGTATACACGTTTGCATCTTTTTTTTTCCCACACTCGTTATTACTCCTCGAGGTACGGTTAAGAGAGACTTTTATCGTACGGTTACGACTCTTCCAAGACCTTTTCATTGAATCGTGTAACCTTAAAATAATTGTTTTTTTACTACCGGAATATCTTCGCCAAAATACGACCCGGTATCGGAACCTTATGTTTTACCCCGAAATATCGGACAAATTTCAAAATGCATATAAAATTAAAGAAACTGTGAGAGCTTTGAAATAAAAATACGCAATATCATTCTAAGTACACATTCATTTATGAAAAAAAGCTACCATTATCTACCTACTTTTAATCTACTTTATTGGAAAGCCTACCGCAGGTATAAAATCTACGATTATTGAATAAATAGCACACGATGTAGTACTGCACGATATCTCTATAAATTCGCAGGAAAATTGAAAACGCGCAGCCGAAGATATTGAATAGGTGAAAAAAAAATACCCTCAAATCGCTCATTCAAAAGCTATCTAAGCTATGTACGTAGATTTTCAATCATACAGGATTTACACGTGTTCTTTCACGTTTCATTACTAACACTCCATACAGCATGTGAACATCTCGTCGTCCTACTACCACCCTTTGTGGTATGATAAATTAAACACGAATAAACTTTTTAACACAGCCAAGAGGTGAAATTAACTCGTTTTATAAACAGAAACTACTCACACCGACACCAGTACCTAATGTTATGTTTTAAAATTCAAATCGTACGCGTACGTTACGTATATTACCCTCCAATCAAACTGAATCGCACTTTAGCCATATAAACAATTAACCATGCAAATAAACTCAAATCTCTCAGCTTCTCAAAGGAATATCCATACAGTAAATAGCTCGCAGCTTTACTTTATCAATGGTATAGCTTTTATACGCGTACACTTACAAATATAGTACTCTACACATGCAGCAATCAACACGCTATCGTATTTGATATGTAAATTGTAAGTATAAATTATCATCAACACACTATAAGGATAACACATAAAAATGAATATTTTTAACGAGTTAGTTTTGATACTGGTGATGATGTGTAAATCACATGTACCTTTTTTTTCGCTCTCTCTTTCTCTCGTATCGTTGTTTTGTTTTAGTTTAATGTGTGTTCCGTAGCGAATAGGTAGGTATACGTAGATTTTCAAAACCGAATAACGAATCGTGTAATTTACATTCTTTTCCCCTTGAGTACCATTTACTCGCTTTCGTACAGTGTTCTAGTTGTGATTTCCGTTTATATGTACGCTACACGTATATTATACGAACGAGTATATATTGTATGAGGGTAGATAAAACATGTCATCATCGTTATACAAAACAATGATCAATCTCATTTCTATGAAACATTTTGTTTCCTCCTTTTTATTTTATTATCGGACTTATTAACGTTGGATTTGAAACTTATACGTTTACGAGCGGAGCAGCAGAGAATCGAGTTATTCGATGCGTTTTTCAAAGTGTAAGATATTTTCTAAATTAAATATACTGTATTGAGCGCGGTTGGCAATCTTGGGATTTCTCATAACTATAAAAAATAATATAAGAACTCAAATTCAATCCCTTTCCTACTACAAGTCCCTCGGAGATCGGTCGAAATAATGAGCCACAGCCTCTTTCAGGGAAGTTTTCCAATACCAGGAAGAGAAAGATGAAGATGAGCCAAGATCAACCAGATGAAGTAGACAACGCGACGACGATGTTGAAAAAATGGATGTAGCGTAAATTATCAAGTTATATCATTACGTGTGTTATTTTTGTTTGTTTTCGATAAGCGTATACAAGAGAACACATTCTCAGATTCTGAGAAATTTTAGAACTTTTCACCTATGGGTCCGGCCAGTATACCATTGATGGCTTCTAACCAAAAGCTAAAAATTACAGCGATGCTTTACAACACACCTATGGCGAATCCGACCAACTGGCGAACGTATACCATAAGAAGCTTGATGAAATTTCCGTCTCAAGTTATGCTAAGGACCTGCGTGAAAACCTACAAATCCAATGAAAACCAAGCATGGAAAGACTGAAGTTTATGGAAAAATATTTGTCAGAATAGTCGAGTTTCAGTCTAATACAGGGCAGAATAGTGCAACTAAAAGAACATCGCACTTGTGAGCACGACTAGTGGATACAAGTATCCACAACACTTTTGAAAGTTTATATTTAGGTATAAGGTAAGAGCTTAATTTTGAGTCAGAACCTCTAAAATGGGCAGGGCTGCTAGCATGATTTTTCAAATATTATTCGAATGTCATAAAAAATAACCTATAGAAAAATTTTTGGACTTATTTTACTTGTGATGTAATTCATAGTATAAAAAACAGTAAATTATTCACTGATTGATCTGTGATTACTTGAGAATTTAGCGACAATTTTTTCGTAAATTACAGATAATTACTGGGTAATTCGCCGATAATTCCTTGGTAATTAGTAGGGAATTACTTGAGAAATTACCGGTGATTTCTTCTTAATTTGCCAGTAATTACCTGAGAATTTACTGACAATTGCTTCGTAATTTACAGTAATTCCTTGATAATTAACAGAAAATTACTTGAGAAATTATTAGCGATTTCTTCGTAATTTGCCGGTAATTACTTGATAATTTACCAGTAATTACTTGGTAATTTACTGATAATTACTTGAGAACTTACCGGTGATTTTTTCGTAATTTACTAGTAACTACTTGAGAATTTACTGGCAATTGCTTCGTAATTTACAGTAATTACTTGGTAATTTACAAGAAAATACTGGGTGATTTACTGGTAATTACTTGGTAATTTATCAGTTATTACTTGGTAATTCGTCAGTAATTATTTTTTAACGCTTATGTAGTCGAACTGTACTGCATAGACATAGTTTAAATAATGTATCATTCGCCATTACGCACTAATGAAGTGCTTATGAACAACATGAAGACACAAAATCATAACAGACTAACAGTTTTAGTCTTCAAAGACAGGTGTACCCAGTTTTGGAGCACCTCTCAGAACATGAAATGCGGTTGTATATAGGGGTCCATATTAGGCCTATTACTTTTAGTCCAAGACCCCAGCTATGAAAAGTGTACTGAAAGAGTTGATAATTTCACAAACTCACATCCGAAAAGGTTTATGACTGAAACTGATACTATTTCATAGAATTTTTCACGCTGAATCTGAATATGCTAGTCTGCCGGACCCAAAGTGCTACCGAACAGGATTCAAAAACGGCTAAAAATCGAAAGTTCCAATTTTATTGGTTATTTGCGTAAAAAATCCAGTTGACTGGGTCAAAAGTTACATGTGACGATTTTGAAATTGAAATCTGATGCGGAAACTAGTATCAGATTCGAATTCTGCAAGAAATAGAAGTTTTTGAGAAAATACATAAGAAGTTCGCTGTTAGTCTGGAGTGAGCTTTGCATACATCGAGTATTTCAATCTAAAATTTAACGATACAGCTACAGAGAATGCGAGGTATAGCTGGGTGGTGAAGAATCTGAGAGTATTCTCGATTCAGCCAATTCACCCAAATTAGCAGCTGATTCAGTTAATCGCGACAAAAACGCGATAAAAAGAAAAAAGTTGTAAAAATGAAGGTTGAAAAGTTAAAGAAGATAATTCAGATTGTTTTACTTAAAACGTAGTTTGGCATTTTTGTTTCATCATTCACATGTAAACAGCAATTTGGGTCTTCAGCTTCGGTTTCTCAAAACTCGAGTGTTCAAATCAACCAAAACAGATTCGAATTTATTAAAATAATGCAGTTTCGCCCTTTCTGCCCAATACCATCGTGTTGACATGCCATATTACTGGAGGTGGATTAATCATGCATTTGAAATCTTCTTACCTGAAAATCACAATTATATTAATACCCGTACAACATTACTATTAACAAGCGAGTACAACTTCTATATGAAAAAAATTAGTTTTTATTTAAGAAATTATGAATAGAACAAGAATCATTTTACCCCTTTTCCTTCCCTTCTCGCAACTTAACAGCATACACGAGACTAACACAATTCTTCTCCCTTTTTTTTTTACTCCTAATGGTACCTACCTACATACTCATACACAACCAGTACATAATAATTTACGCTTGGTAGACATTCAATGATAATTAAGGTGAAGGTTACCGGCAGTGGACCAAGTGTGACAAAAGTAATGGGATCTCTCATTTTATCACAGCTTCCGAAACAGAGTAATATGTTTTATGTTGAACATGACAACACGTTGCTGTAGGAAAATATTAAACTGAAAGTCGTTGTCGCTCGGTATGGATTTGGTAATACTCACTGGCTCTAATCTAATGATTTTTTTTTTCAAGATAAACGTGAATATAAGACTGGAAATTCATCCTGTCATGTGTCATCGTCGACGTAAAAAATGACAATTTCTAAATCTGCGTTTATCACTCAACAGCGAACGCAAAACTTCCCCTTTGGTTAAGAATGCTATTTTTTTTACGCGAATTTTTATACTAGAGAATTCCTTTCTATTCGTATAGGTCTCCTTGCTACGTCTATCCTCGCAGAATAAATTGGATTTCGTTTTTAAAAAATACATACATGCGATATGATGAGTATTTGTTGCACCTACATCAATAATCTGCGTATACTCTGGTTTACTATCTGAATTTTTTTCTCTCGGAAGATATTACTTCATTCAGCTAGAGGCGATCTTATTGTGAGTTTTTCCCTGAATTTGATGTTTATCAAGACAAAATTATACCAAGAAATCAATGCTGGGGTAGGGTGAGGTATAGGATTTTTACATCTTGCAATTTTTGTTGTTTACCAAATAAAATTAATTTTTCAAAGATTTAGCATTATGTAGCTATCCAATTCTGAATTGGTCCTGATTTATATAAACTTAAAATATTTTTACTGATTTCTTTTTTTTTCATGTTGACAATTTTCACATATATATCTGTAACGAAGTGAAAATCGTTCCGAAGGTTTCGTACAACGCTCCATATATGATTTGTAAATTCATAACAGATATATCTCTACACTCAGTTCGAAAATATGTACCACACACGTACTTCCATCAAATATCAACGTCAATTAAAGCATAAATTGAAAGAAATTTTCAATCAGTTTTCAAGCCAGGTCAACGTTCTATATTCACCGCACGCTCAAATCGAAGTCGAAGTCGATAGAATTAAACGTACGCGATATTACTATGGTATTTGGCTGCAGAAGAAAATAACAAATAAATGGTCACACACGAGAGCAGATCGTTACGATTAACCCGATAGTTAAAATTATAAATACGTATTTTTTTAATTATTGCGATTATCACATCAACATCTTTAAAATGCACTGTGTTTACTACGATGTCAAAAACAAATAACCAAAACCCCTGAAATAAAATGTGTATAATTTTTGATTTATTTTAACATCTATAATCTCGTATGCCCATAGCTAACAATCACCAACCATCAAGTAAACAACCAACGAAATATCAAACACGAAATGAACATTATCATCACCAACGTAATACTTACGTAGTATTCTCATCTCTACCAAGAAAAAAAAAAAAAAAAAAAACATGGTTATAAATTTTCGTCAGCGATTTTCTCGTCACACGGACTAAAAAAAAATAATATGATTTCTATCGGCCATTCATATTGTGCGCAATAAGTTAAGCGAAGAATTCACGCCTTAATAATGGTTGAACTTACGCCCAGTCACTGAATGGAACAGGTCGCGATCGCAGGTCATGTCAAAGCATAAAAGAAGAATAAGAATGGAAAAAAAAAAATGAGTATATTATTTTCGCACGTGGGCTGATTAACGCGAGAAGCTACCAGTAACGAAGAAACCATCTCACGTAAACATGACACACACCACACAACGTTGTAATCACAATGGCAACAGTAATAGCGTTTTTTCTTTCCTCGATCCAATATCTTTGAATACTTCTCGAATTGTGCTCAGCGTTTGTTTGATTTTTCGATAAATAAATTACACAGCTTAACAGCGTAATTACCTACTTAAAAACAATGTCATTATGTTGGAAAATTAATCATGCTGTTCGAAATGAAACCTCACGTTTACCTTGTCGCGGCGAGGGAGCTTGAACAAATTCCAGATCAATTAACAACCAGTATAAGAGAATACGGATAATTTGGTGAAATGTGTACATCGTGGATGAAACTTTTTATCAAATTTAGATAACGAAATGTTCCCAACAGGAAGGATCTTTCATGACAGAGGCTACCGAGCTCCTATAAAGATGAACATTTTTTTTGAATTACCTACAGGATGTTCAAAAAATTATAAACTGTTTTTCCTCAAAAATTAGATATAAACATTAGGGTGGATCGAAAAAACAAACGTACTTGGATATTGACCAAATTCACGTAGGTGGTTGACTTTGAGTAGAGAATCCGTCATACAAAATTTTACGGCCCTAGCTCGAAAGATGGTGGAGCTATGGGTCCTCAAAGTGAGATCATTTTCGAAAAAAATGCTGTTTATCATCATTTTTACCCCCTAAAAGTGGTGTAGGATCTTGGTCACAAGAGCTGAAAAAATGCGATTCAAGTTTTTGCGTCTTCCTGTATCATTGGCATCTCAATCCGATACCACTTATGACCACCTACCAGAAGGTTGAAAAGTTGCAGATCGTAAAAATCGACATAGTTCATTTCTCAAAAAAAAAAAAAAAAAAAAAAAAAACGTAATCAAGGAGCTTCTTACCTCAATGATGAGTCCAAAAAAATTTTTCAACCTAGAAAAGTGAATTCCAATTGAAATTGCACAAAAATTTCGAGTTGCAGGACAGCCAACCAACTAAACATTTGATTTTTAGATGTAAAAATCGAAAATTTCTTGATAATTATGGCAATAATTTCAACGATCTCGGAATCAGGAGGTTAGCTGCCCTGCAACGCAAAACTTTCTGGCAAAATCAATGGGAATTCACTTTTATAGGCTAAAATCTCAAGTTCGATTTTTTATACATCATATTGTCAATGAAAACCAGGCTATTTACGATCTATCGACCTACCACAGATGTGGTTGGTGGTGGAGGGGGGAGGAATATCAATAAAATACGTTTTGGACCCTAGAAGACCATTACGACAATCTTTGTAAATGTCAAATATTTATTTTCATCCTTCCCCAAACCAAAAATCATTTTCTCAGCTCAATACCCACCAAAATCGATAAAATGTGGGAAATTGGCTCTTAGATTGAGGGCGGATTTGATATTCTGGAGTGAGGATGACCTCGGATCAAAACACAGCTATGTTCAAATTTGGGGGAGGGGCTGCTAAGGGCAAAAATTGTTCCTTTTTAAGCCAATCAACTTTTCCAAAAATTAAACTCTCCGGTCAATTAGGAGGGGAGATATGAGGGTTTATCTCGTTTCTGATCCTGAAAAAGGGTTGTTCCTCTCCTTTCTCCCTTCCAGATGGAACTAGTAAGTTGTAATTTGGAATGTAAACTTAGTAGAGGCCACAGATAGACCTTTAGAGGGATTCGGCTTTTCAAACTCCTTGCCCCCCTCTCGTTAGCCCCAAAATGTAAGTTTTAAGCTGGGTTTTCTTATTTTTTGAATTCGTTCCTCGCATAATTCCCCTCAAACTTGATCTAGGGGGTTGAAATTTGATATACACATTCAACATAGGTTTTAGATGTGTCTTTCGAGGGTTTCGGCTGTTCGCTTGTAAATTCAATTTTTTGATAGCTGACAGTAACCGGTTCAGAATCCCTGAACCAATTTCAAAATACCGAAATTCAAATAAAACTTTTTACCTAAATTGTTCTCAGGACAAACTTTAACCCAACTGAATACAACTCAATATCGACAATCAACCTGCTATTTATTACATACGTAAATTTGAAACCGCTCGTAAAAAAAATTCAAATCGCTTAAAAAGTTACATTCGCCAGATAGGTAGGTATGTTTGGAAAATAGCGACAATAAATTTTAAAAATATCAATAAGGGTAGAAATTCCGCAAGAAATAGTTCGCTTACCTTTACAAAAATTCGATTAGCATAATCTAACTATAAAAGCGTATACTTTTAACTCATCCGACAGTGTTAAGAGTTTCGAAAATATTAAATTTTTAAGCTCTTTATACACAGTCCAACGACGACATCAATTTTCGCATATTGTAGATGAAATTTCTGGCACGTATTATAATGTTTTTATACTCGTAAGATTTACGTGTACCATCGCGTACGTATCAGAATACAAGCTAGTTTAGTAAAAAAAAGTACAATTTTACGATCAACAGGTCATTCCAAGTAGGTACAAAGTTGAGGCAAATTTTCATAAAGGTAGTAGTTTAACGCTTCGCAGCGAAGCCGAGAAAATGTGGGTTAAGTGAATATCGTTGTTATGCGAGCACTTCGCACAGCGTTAGCTTTTCGTATTCCGTTCAGGTAGGTATGCTTATCGAGTGAAAGAGAGAGAAAGACTCAAAAAAAAAAATACTTTTATCTATCCTCATCATCATTCGCATTTACACTGAGATGGTATCAAAAGGTAGAACAATATGAAAAATGCATTTGTTTTGAAATTGTAGCCCAGTGTTCCTATGATTTCTGCAGCAAAGCTTGATTTGTACGTATTTTCTTATCATATTTCGGGACTGTACATAAAACTAATACAGCCGAAGAAATTTATTGGAAGAATAAAGAAAGCAATAAAGGACATCATAGCCTCCCCTTCAGCATGAGCTTCCTCTCCCATGCCATACGCATACACTATATAAAAAATAAACCATTTTCTTTGAATGAGAAACACTCCTGCAATATGCATGCAGAACTGTCTTCCTATCATGAATTGTGTTTATTACTTAAAAAATATACATATAGGTTTTTCTTGCAAAAAAAAAAAAAATACAATTCTTTTCTTATTCATATTTTGCATTGTTAAATGGAC
This sequence comes from Ferrisia virgata, assembly GCA_900060175.1. Classification (NCBI taxonomy): domain Eukaryota; kingdom Metazoa; phylum Arthropoda; class Insecta; order Hemiptera; family Pseudococcidae; genus Ferrisia; species Ferrisia virgata. Next base: position 52,851 of record FIZR01031960.1, on the reverse strand, counting down.
GTTTTGTTGTCGTTGTTGTTTTTTCTTTTTCGTCAAATCAGAGATTTACGATTTGTTTTATTCCTTTATGTACACTACACGAGAAGCAAAATGGATTTAAACGAGGGTTCATTTTTTTTCCATCGCATGAAAAATATTTTATTGTTTTTTAACACGAGTAAGAATTCGATCATAAGGGTGTATGATTTGTAGAAAAATGCAATATAAAAATTTTTATTTGGAAATATAACACGCAATTCGTACTCGTACACGTAGAACAACGAGTTATCATAAACTCGTCGCAATTATATATATCGAGGTATCCTATTCCGCGAGTATTATTAAAAAAAAAAAAAACCTGTTTGAAATCTTTGGTTAGAGGTGATATGTTGAAAAAAAAAAATCATAGAATACGCAAATTTCAACGCTGTAATAACATCACGATGACTGGAATCAACTATCAGTATGCTGTGTTGTTTTTTTTGTTATATTTTATTTTATGATTCATAATCGATGTGCGTGATATTTTACTACAATTCTAAGCACGAAATCGCCAACATGAAAGGTTATTATCCAATTACGGAATGAAAGTAAATAATACCGACAATGAAGTAATTCATAGTTGAGCGATAATTATTGCAGCTATGGTGTTTCAAGAGTATTGAACTAATCAAGCTTCTAATTTCATACACAGTAAATTCAATTGATGAAGATTCATCGAAATGTAGAATAAAAAATATGCCGATCCTATGATGGAATCTTTTAATGATGAACCTGTGTACCTATCCTGAGCGAGAAAAGGAGTTTTACGAAAGCGAATCTTACTCGTACAGTTGTGATTTCGATCGTTGAATCGTCGATGATTATGTCGCAACATTAATACATTCAACTTTGTTGACCGTTGGTCGTGCTAGAAATGCTGTGCAATGTGCAACTACGTCCTAAATATCCAGACTTGAAGTATTAAAACCTGCTACAGGAGTCATAGAAATCGAAATAGGTATTATTGGTATAGATCTATAGTACACCGCATACAGGTGAATTTAACGTACCCGATGGAAAAACCTCACTTTTCCGCAGAGGTGACCCTGTAAAGGAATCTAAAAATTGAAAAAATGAGCAATTTCAAAATTTTGATCTAATTATCAATCCAAATGACGGATCTTTTAAATAAAAAAATGTTCCCAACATATTTCGTCATGCACACATTTTGCCCATCTCCGTTACTGAAAGGCCAGCATTTGTTTGATCTTTATTAGCCCCTTCAAATAATCAAATAGGCAAATTTTGTATACAACCAAAAATGTTGCAAAAGTTGCCTACCATAAGGTCCCACTATCCAAAAGCACGATTTGAGCAAAATCATCGTTTTACAAATTTAGAGTTACCCCGCGTAAAATTTCGGATACAAAAAATTAGCCAAAATCGTGCTTTTCAATAGTGAACCTTCTAGTCGGCAACTTTTGCAGCATTTTTAATTATATGCAAAATTTGCCAACTTTAATTATTTGAAAAGGACTTGAAAAATTCAAACAAATGCTGCTCCTTCAATACAGAGATAGGCAAAATCTATATAAGACAAAATTCGTAGGATAAATTTTTGTCTACAAGGTCCGTCATTTGGATGGGGTTGGGGGCATTTGTAGCGAGAGACTCTCGCGACAGCCAATCCGCTACACTAATAGATATGACGTAGATTATTTTTCTCCAAGGTGTTAATTTTGGTCTGTGAAACCGATATAGTGGAGATGTTATGAGTGTTGATGCGTTGGAAATAAGATGTTAATTAGAAATAATGTAAAATCAATAATATATTTTAAAAACTGATATGAAGATTTATTTCGATGCAAACACACTCCTATTGTGTTGATGAAATTATCAGTTAATTCACGTCACGCCTTAAAATTTTTTTCACTAGATGGTCAACGATGTTTTGTGAAAATTTTGCCCTGAGATCAAGGACATTTCACCTATTTTGGTAAGACCCCCCGCAAAAGAGAGATCTTCTGACATCATCAAAGCGTGATATCTGGGAATCCCCCTTTTTGCAGTATGTACACGAAAAAATCTCAACAATGCATCCATTCTATTGGAAATTTAAAAACTGAATTTCAATTCGATATTTATACCATTCTATTTTTAATGTACCGACGAGGAAAAAACTAAGCACACAGATTATAAAGACTCTTTCCTCGATATAAAATAATTATTCTTCACAATCTTAAATATACAAAAACAGTAATAAAAAAAAAACAGAAAAATAAAACAGTTTCCGTTTATATTCTCATATCGAATTTTTCAACACCAATAATTCGATTTATAAAGTCGCATTACACTTAATTACGTAGGCAGCAGACTATGTAAAATTTTCAATTTCTATAGCTATTCACGAATTTTTTTTTTTTTATTAAATCCATAACAGATAAAAAAGTTTAACCCGCATGCGACTTAACAATTGAAGCAGCTTATCAAGTTCGTTAAAGGGTGAAAGTTTCTCCATTCGTTCTATTGTTTAAGTTGCTTTAAAGGCTTCGTACCTCTTCAAACATATTAATTAAGATCCCGCTTCGTATAACGAAAGAATTTCCAGTTCTGTTCAGTTCCGTACTTTCAAGTGCTTCGCCACGCGATCAGCAAGCAAAATGGTCGAGGATAACAAAAATATACGAATACAAGCGGAATTTGTTCAACGTCAAGTGGTTAAAACTTTGTATCAAACAGGTAAAGAATTCTTTTGCTGTTGGCCGTTCCATCGCTATATTTTGAAATTGAAGTTGCAAATTATATATTCACTGCAATGGCGTGAAATTACTCCGCATAAATGGGATGTCTCCGATGTTAATCCAAAAACAAAAGGCGTTGATCTCTGAAGACAAATCTATGAGTACCCGAAATTAAAAAATTATTTGCTCAGCTCGATACGGACCAAAATGGATGAAATTTCTAAAATAGGTTTCGATTGACGGCGCATTTGATATTATGGAGTGGGGATGACCTCGAGTCAAAATTCATTTGCGTCCAAATTTAGGGGAGAGAGTACTGAGCGGCTAAAATCGAAGACATTGCAGGTAATAAACCATTCCTAGATATTTCTGAATTTGCCCTTTCTTTGCTCATCTTACTTCACAGCAGTGCAAATGCTGAGAGAATTTTTAGTACCATGAATATGGTGAAAACGAAACCTAGAAACCGATTGCAGATTAAAACTCTATACGTAATTTTGAACGTCAAATTCGGATTTAAAAGATTAAACCTATGCTGTTATGCAGCAAATCTAGGAAACCAGGTTTTTGCTTCAGGTGAGAACAGAAACAAAATGTGGAGTTGATAAACCAAAATGTAATGATAATAAGGAGGATAACAAGGATGACGAAGTCGATGATGTTTTTACTTTGTGATTTTGAAAAATTTTACATCTCGTTTCAATGGTACCTTTTTAATATTTAAGTTGGGTTTAAATTTTTGATATTATTATCACCTTTTTTACCGAGTAATCGGTTGAAAATTTTTTCAAATACTTTTAAATTTTAATACTTCTGTTTCGGAGGCGAATTAAGATTTTTTCCGCTCGAAGCTTACCATTTAACCGCCCCCCCATATTTTAGAAGCTTCATACCATAGTTACTGCTAAGATTTTTTTTAACAATTGCTGTTTAAACCATAAACGCACCTAGAAATTTTTCAAGGGTGGGGGGGGGAGATATGCGTGAAACAAACTCAGAAAATATAAAAAACTGACAAAAAACTACATTTTTGGGTCTGTAAGGGGGATAAATGGGTCTGAAAAGTTGAAACCCCTAAACAGGTACATATACATATATCGATTGGTTCAAAAAACAACAATTTTTGCAATTCTATCCCCTCAGTACGCCTCCCTCAAATTTGGGCATAACTGAATTTTGATCCGCGATTAACCCCACTCCAAAATATCAAATCCGCCACCAATTGAAGCCCATTCCTCAAATTTGATCGGTTTTGGCCGATACCGAGCTGAGGAAATGATTTTTAGTTTGAGGGGGGGGGCATAATAAACAATAAATAAAAGTGAACATCTATCCTCCTCCCTCATCAGCCGTAGATCGATGATCCCGACAGAAACCCCTTCAGTATTGATGATGGATGACAAGTGCATATAATTTCTTTGGTTCGTTTTGACCCAAAGATACTAAAGGCACATTTAATTTTGTTATGAATTGGAGGGGGTGGAGGAGGAGGTGGATCACAATTTTAAAAAATTTATAACTTCGAATTTACATTGTGGAAGCTAAATTTAAAAATAACAGCTAAAATTTTAGTGATGTGGTTCTATCGCTGAGACCACTTTTTTTCAAAATTCCCGGGCGAAACTTCATAAGATTCCCTAATCATATCCTTTCTCTCTTCGTTTCATCGTGTCCAGAGAATATATAAACTAATGAAAAAATTGTATTAGAAAATTGAGGTTTTCGTTATTGATCAAATAATTTGATTTTTTTTGGATTAATCTGGACTACAGAAATAGGTCTGCAGTTCGTAAAATTACGAACCCCAAAAAAAAAATATATAATGATGGAGTGAAATCTGCTTTTCATTGCTTAATCGAGTATTGTAATTTATAGTCTGTAGATGAGTTTCTTTTTCAAGATTTTCAATTAAAACGACCATCTTGCTATGTTTTCATAACGTAGAAAAAATTTGAATGATTATGTTTGTCTCGTGTATTCCGTTATACAGGCAGTCGCGTGTCCGTAATTTGTGATACGCGCGTTAGCTTTCCTACTCTCCAGATGCTTGCCATTAGATAACAGCTGAACGATTACATCGCGTTTCTAAGAGAGTCAATTGCAATATGGTAAAATTTATCGAAGAAACCCTCCATTCGTGTCGATTAGGCTATTAAATAATGATAATATATCTATTGTTGTACAATTCGTCTTCCCTCGATTACCTACGTAATACACAATATGATATGACGAAAAATTGCATACTCCTCGCCTCGCGTCATTAGGTGGGTATTACTCGTACATAGGTAGTGGTACGGCAGCGCGGGTCAATGGATATGATATCGAATACGAGGCTAATTTATTGACCTAGCGAAGACGTCTTTTATTTGGGATTTTTTTTTGTCGAGCCCACCTTGATGGGCTAATAATTTAAAAGGGTGCTCGGGTTAGCAATACAATAGACTAGACTGTACGAGTATTTGTTTACGATGATCTGAAAATTACATTCGGCCTGTGCCTGTATAACCGACTGAAGGTTGGAACCACTGATATATCATTATGTGACAGAAAAGGAAATGGACAACTATCCTCCTATATTGCATTAGCAAGTACGTAGTCTGCTGGAAGTAAGTCTCCCACTTGCCATGTTTCAGATATAGTAGATGGCGTGTGTCGTGTCTTCGGTGAACCTACACAAATAATAACGTATCTCAGCCGCGATGCTGCTATAAGTTTTTCGGTTTATGACGCTTTTGTCGCTTTTCAAGCGATGGTATTGTGTGAAAATTCGCGAAAATCGTCTTACTCGATGCGTTTTTGGCTAAAGAATCCGTCAATCGTGTACAATTTAAGTACAGTGATGACAGTGCGTGGATACGAAGGTGTTTGTAAACAGGTGTACGGTTGTTGCATGCTTTGCGTTTTGCAATTATCACCTATATCGCGTATTTAATTTATATCAATTTAATTGTGTCGAAAAGGTTTAAATTTTCGGTTGGTTTGTGCGGTTTAACATGTGTGCTGTGAAATGATCTATAATAATTGGTAAGAATTTGGTGATTTTTTTGATTTTTATTTTTAATAGATTGGAGTACTTAATTGATATCTAGTGGCATTAGTTCGTACAACGGTATAGTCGAAAATTTGTTCCAAATTGGACGAATGAATTATAAATTTTATTCGGTTTTTCTATATTCTGGTGTTTTTAATATGCACGTAAAATAAAACGCATAAAAATATTATTTAAAAAAAAAATGAAACCTTATCAGTTGATAAACTGTTGTTGAGCGATAAATAAATTATATCCATATCAAAACTGCGAGAAATTAAAAATTTTTCTTCGTAACCACCATTTTTTTTTTAGTAGAAACAAATTTCCAAGTCAAATGCGTTGGTTTTTTTCATATGTAAACGATACTGTTTACAATGGCGGTGATGATATTTGAGAAAAATTCGTGTTATTTTTGTTGCATTCAGCCAATCCCAAAATCACGATTAAATATTCATTTAATTTGTACACTACGTGATATCAAGGTCATATAGGGGCGCTAATGTTAGCCAATACACTTGCACGATAATGAACTACCTCGTTTTAACTATGCGTTTTTCGTGGCATATTTTCGTTTACTATAATTTTATGAACACATCCACCAAACCGACCCCTACCCCCCCTCTCTCTCTCTCATACGATGTAGTAAACATAATCGCCATTGCATCGTAACAGGTAGAGGTACTTTTGTATGACGTCAGTTGACGTTAAAAATGAATACAATTTTTTAATTACGTGAAGAAGCATGAGTAAATTATGGCGCGGTTTATGGTTGATTATTGTAAACAGGTGGTGTTTTTTTTTTATACGAGACTCGGTTGTATGAAATTCTTCAAATTCTAAAATATTCGAAAAATTATCCCCAGGGTATATCGAGTATATAGATAGGTACCTACCTACCTATACCTACTGAAGATATCTTTCTAAAATCCGAGATTTATGGTAATTTTATAATGGAATTTATCTGGGTAACACGCGTGCCATTGTGTCAATTACATGTATGCGAATATGTCCACTCGTTTGTTTTTATGCATAAAAACACGTATCGTGTGGTTTTTATACGTATAAACAGTACGAGAAGATTCCAGGAAACTAAACGAGTGAACAAATTCAACATTGATAACATCTACGAGTTGTTTGAGCCTGAGGTGAAGGTTAAATAAGTCCGAGATGGTCCCAGAAGATACATTTGAATTTGTGTGTCATCTTCGAAGTTTATTGGAAAAATTCCGCCTTTGAGGATTGCCTTTTGTAGCAGTGGAGAATCGTACGGTGAATAGTGGTCCTTTAATGGGCGTTTGTTATTGCGAAACTGGACCCTAGAGTAAGCACTGAAATGAGTAGGCTCAAGTTGTGACGATACTTGTAGGTATGTTGTACATTGTACGAGTATATACGAGATATACTCAAGCTGGATGTAATGAGCTGGTGTAGTTTATTTTAATTTAATTTTTATCGTAAAATCTGGTAAAATTTTTCGTGAAAACTTTCAACTTGATTTCATATTATTTTGAAAATTTTAACGTTTTATTTTATTTTTCGAAGTCATGGAGAATAAAGATGTGATAATTTATGAAAACAGAAATGAATTTTTATTGCAAATGCCAGAACGTTGTACTCCTAGCATCGAATAAAGGTTCAAGTGAACGGGTTCTGTTTGATTTTTGATGTTTTTAAATAATTCTAGACACATGCTGTACCTTATAAAACCTGGGCAGTTTTTCAAAATAGCGTCAGACTGGTTAGAAAATGGTATAAATAGGTTCGTTAAGATAATTTGCTGTCTACTGATTTGGAATTTTTTTTTTAATCTGTGTTCAAATTTCATATATTTCTAGGCATAGGAGAAGGAGAGGGTTGTAGAGAGATAAAAGTTCTATTTCAGCAGTCTGTGAAATAATTTGCCGGTAGTTGTTAGGTATTTGTGAAATACATCTCTTATAATGATCGAAAAATTCTGAAAGAAATGCCCCCCCCCTGCCTAAATTACCTATCTCTGGAAAAAATTCCAAATTAACGTAAGGCTACTTGCCAGTAGCTGATAACTTTTTTTAGCAATTTGCCACTAGTTGACAGCACAAAAAGTTTTCAAAACGGTGTCTCATTGATTTGAATAGCAATATTGATTACCCTAAAAATATTTCCTATTCCAAATGTCATTTTGAGAGGGCAGAGTCTATCAACCATCTACAGATGTAAAAAAAAAAGTACATTCGCTAATAACTGAGAATTCTTAATAATTAAAGAAGTTGATGCAAGTTGATATTATTTTTGGGTGTGAATTGGATGAAGAATTTTCAAATGTGAAGGGATACCTCAAATTAATATTTTTGACACTTTTTATTGATTTTCATTAACTTTCAACCAGATTTTCTACATCATATTGTCAATGAAAACCAGGTTATTACGTTTTATCGACCTACAGAGATGAGGGGGAAGGGAGGGTCCAAGAAAAACATTACAACCATTTCTAGTTATGTCATATAATTATTTAAATTTTTTTATTTTTCCTTCCCGAAACTAAAAATTATTTGATCAAATTTATAAAATAGACTTCGATTGGCGGCGGATTTAATATCGGGTCAAAATTCAGTTATGCCCAAAATTTGTGAATGGGTGCTGAGGGGCTAAAACGCAAAAATAATTGCTTTTTGAGCCAATCGATAGACGACCAAAGTTGTATAATATATCTGAAAATCAGCTTTCTAGGTTAATCAGAGGATATGAAGGTTTTTCCCATTTTTGACCTTGAAAAGGGCTGTTGTTCCCCTATCTCCCCTAGATTTAGTGTAGGCCCTCAACGTGCCTTTTGCGGTGTTTCAACCTTTCAATCTCATTTTACCCCCTCAAAGGATTTTAAAATTCTTATGGTGTAATCTTGCAGAGAAAAAATATTTTCTAAATAAATTTGACGATTGATGTTATTTTAGTTTTTCTGCAAGTATCATTTGAAAATTTCAAACGCGTATAACTAAAAGAATAATCATTGAAAAAAATCCTGTTCATAGCTTCCATTAGTATGAAGTCACGAAAAAAATTTCCATTTACTATCTTCATTATACGACGAAAAATAAATCACCTGAAAAACTCTTTTTTTGCCTATATCTTCAGAAACAGGTATGACAATAGTCTAGCATTTTGGTCGAAATTTTTTCTCGTGAGAACCCATTTTTTGGTATTGAAATCGTTCACGAAGCTTCCGGTAGCGGATTCGACCTTCTTACCCTATCGTACCCTTTTCATTTTTGAATTTGAAAAAATGAATGCGAAATACTGTAGAAAAAAAAATTTCAACCAAGGAAAATTCAACAAGTAGCGAATGTCCTCTAATAAGAATTTTGTATTTTTTTCAATCGCTTAATCTGCGGAATGTGTAAATTATAAGTTGTTAGATACTTTTTATCCATGAAAAGGGGTTAGGCAAGCACTGTAACTTTTTCTACATATTTTCAACGTATTTGTAATTTTTAATCTTTAGTTCATATTTGCTGTATGCAGAACTTTGAGGAATCTTATTCTACACGTGCCAAATGTTAATTTTTTAAGACCATTTTGCGCTTGTTAGGAAATTTGGATAATTTTTTTATCTTCATTTCAATCGTCATCACCGATTTGTACATTTCTCATTGTAGTAAAAAGATGTGTTAAGACGTTTCTAAATATGTGGATGCATCCAATACCTACCTATTGATGTAATTCACCTTCACGCGTATATAAAACGAAGTACTTGGGTATTTCACATGATAAATAGCGTCATTAATAAATTAGGATGTTTTTATTTGAAAAATCATCTCATTAACGGGTACATTCGTACACGTAGGTAATTGTTCATCAGCTTGAATGTGAAGTATTGTGAATTTAGTTTTACAGCTTATCGTAATTTTATCGAAAACGTTAAGATTAAACTAGCTGCAAGTAAGTATAGCTCTACCTAAAAAGGTTTAATTTGATTTAAAAACATAATAAATAAAAAAAAAAAAACAAAAACAAAAAACAGTCCGAGGTATGTATAATGTAACTATCTATCTGTACACGGTTACGAAATAGTTGAAATTGAATACGATCTATGCTGCGGAGCGGAGGAGCCGGGGAGCGGTGCATCGTGGCGTAGATATAGTGTATTTCGGACGGACGAGATTATTACGACACGCATACGGTCGAAAAACGTCTTGTTAATAGGTTTACCGCTTACTGGTCCATGGTCAATGTCGACATTAGGTACTTAAGTGTGTTGTCCGAATTACACGAGATGAGCTTGAGCGCATTATTCACGCTAAACGATCAACATTAACGAGCGCAATTGTACGTTTGACAGATACACGGTTTATATGTAGGTACTCGTATACTCTTATTACCGAATACTGGGCGTATTCCTGCTTACCTATCTATTCATATATGTGGTATAGGTATTAGGTATACATTGATAATATAGCATACATATGTAGATATACATTTGTACAAGTGTAGGTAGATCTAGGTAGGTCCAGGTAGATATGTATACGAGTATAATATGTGATTCGAACGCAGTGTACGTTCTTTAATGTTACATCGAACTTATAGATGTATGAAAAATGATTCAAATTTATCTATTTGTGTGATCAAAATTTTGACTTAATGTTTGTATTTGTATGAGATGTGCTAAAATCAATATAGGGTGCGAATTGATGGGAATTTTTTTTCGATGCAAAGTCTTATCTCAGTGGAAAGTGTTGATGATTGTATTGTGATAAAGTCTCATTGATTGTCGAATTCGACAATTGAGTATGTGAGTAGCGTTGTAAGGAGTGAAATTCATTCGCTAATGATGCTTTGTGAGCATAGCACCACAGATCGGTATACGAGTTTCAGTATGGTGTATGTGTGTAGATGAAACGATCCGCCTTCGCTTAGCAATATCGTTATTTAGATTCGAGTCTTTTAATACATGACAGACAGGTAACCGATTCGCAATTTGTTATTGTTGGAATTACCCATACACCTCGAATACAGAATCTGATTTATTCGTACTATAAGTAGGTAATATTTACGATCGGACGATTATTAATGCTCAATCAACAATTGTTTTGATATGGTGACGATGATGTGTTTCTGTGTATAAACCTTACTCACTTACATATGATGAATATATGTACTTACCTTATTTGTATATTATTAATAAATAGGTATGCTAATATACGTCGTATAATGTCACCTTACATTTGTTTGCTCGTAAATGAAACGAGTTTACGGTAAAATTGGTAGATAGGTAAGTAGGTAGGTGTCTAGGTACCTTACCTATACGTACTTTGGCACGAATCGTATCCTTACGCTACGAACAATATTTATTTATTTTTTTTTTTTGCGTTCGTTGTGTTGCGCTATACTACGCGATCTTGAGAAGTCGTGAATAGGAGATGCGAAAAGTGTTAAATATAGAAGAGTGAGAGTAATTTACACGTGAATACTGTACGAGTAAAGGTGGAAGGTGCGCAAGGCTCAACTATTCGTAGAGCACGCGATCTTATTCATTAAGCAAATCTGTTGAGGTTTTTTTCCACATCTCTTTTGACTGTATGCTGTAGCTGTGTGTCGGTTATTCTTACGCCATTCATCTTTTTCCTTCTTTATTTCTTTCGTATGTACGTGTATAATATTAAACTGGTATATTGTGTACTGAATACTCGCGCGATTATTTTTCATGTCACACCTTTTATCGTGTGGCGCGAAGTTTACTCACTCATATTGCAGCGTACAGTGCGAAAGAATAGCGGTTACATTGTTGTTTGGCACAGTTCGTCGAAAAATAAACAAGACGCGCGCTCCGATGCCGGAAGCGTTTTGTCGTAAATCCGTATCCGATGAAGATATTGGGGGTTTTTATTATTTGACGAAGCTCTCTCAGCTTGCTAGCGTTTTCGTATTTATTATATCGGATTTAATTAAACGATTTATCGCGATGCGACTCGCGTCTGTATAATTATGTGTGCTTTTTCGTAACGAGAATAGCGAATTTGTAATGGTTTTAGGGATTGGCGATGTAATAATGAGAAATATGATTGTTTATCCGATTCTTTCGTTTTCGAGAATTATATATTTTTCTGGAAAGTAGGTAAACAGTAATATATACTCGTACTTACATTTGAAGAATGTAAATCGCAGTGGATGAAGAAAAATACGCGCATGACTTGAAATTAGTTGAGATACTTATGTGCCTTATACCAGCGTTTTACCATCTTTCTACATATCTTTGTGGGATAAGCCTCGGATATTTTTCCCCTTAATTTATACTTCGTCATCTGTATTTTAATCAGAGATTTAATAAAAAGTTCTTCTGGTTCGATTCACTACGGTAGATTTGAAGAACGAAGAACGCGACCTGGGGTTCCAACAGTCAAGACGGGTGATTTGGCATTCTCCTTAGATTTTGACAATTATCTGGGAACATTGTTAGGGATATTCAAAAAAAATTGTTGAGTGCAAGAACCACCTCCCCCACCCCATTCCCTTCCAACGATACAGTGAAAAAACGCATATTTTTTATTAAAAAATCGTCTTAAAGGTGTGTTTACGCTAGAAAATTGAAACTAACGATAATATGTAGTGGCAGAAGGGGGCTATACACCATAATTTTTTAGCCAGTATTTGGCGAGAACTGAATAAAAGAAAATTTTAAACCTTTACTACGCAAAAACCAAAACAGATACTTGGAATTTTTTCTCTCTAAAATGTTTGTCTTAGTGAGTACCTACTTTTTCCCAGAATGCTTATTTTTGCATTTTGAGTGGCCGGGTGTGTTAAAAATTGCGAAAAACTCTGAAAAATGAGGATATTTTGAAATACTTTTCATCAAAATTGGCTTGAAATTAAACGAAATCGCCATAAATGAAAAGGTCATATCAGAAAATCTCTGTATTTTAATTTTTGTTCAAGTGCTTGAGTAAAAAAACTTACCTCAAATTTGTATTGAACGAGTCAAATTACTTCTATCTAGACCTTCCATACAATAGTTTTACGTAAATTTTGAATTTTTCGATTTTTTGCAAAAAAACCTAAAAAGAAATCGAAATTTAAAATTTAAGTAAAACTATCGCATGAAGTGTCTAGGTAGAGGTAATTTGACCCGCGGAAAATAAATTTGAGGTATGTTTTTGTATTCGAGTAGTCTGTAGGATAACTACGAGCACTTTCCTCGTACGTGTTAATTATTCAGGTTTTTATGTTTTTAGAAATTCACAAAACACCTATAAACAAAGACACATAATCAAAAAATTGAGATAAGGGGAGAGGGGGTTGATGTGTTCTTTTTTTTATGACGGTTTCGTTTAATTTTTAGTCAATTTTAATGAAAAAAATTTCAAAATATCCTCATTTTTCAGCGTTTTTGTAATTTTTAATGAGTATTTTCGGGATAAGTATACCCACTAAGACACATATTTTAAGGAGAAAAAAATTCCAAGTACCTCTTTTGGTTTTTACGTAGTGAAGGTTTAAAATTTTCTCTTGTTTATTTCTCGCCACCCATTAGCTAAAAATTTTGAAAAAATTTTGGTTTATAGCCCCCTCCTGCCACTGCACATTATGGTTAGTTTCAATTTTCTGGCGTAAACACACCTTTAAGACGATTTTTTAATAATAAATGTACGTTTTTCTCTGTAGAGGTTGAGAGGAGTGGTACACGGCTAGTTCTTACGCTCAATTTTTTTAGAAAAGACCCCTTATAATGTTGCTCGATAGTTGTCAAAATCTGAGGACAGGTCCTAATCACCTTTCTTAATGGTAAGCCTGGTATCCTTTCCCCAGAACACGATTTTTTTTTAACTTTCCAGTTAGTTTATCCCAATTCTTCCCATATTCTAGTGTACAAATCAGCGACCTAGCCGGGAACGTCTCAGGGGGGAGGGGGAGATCTAAAATTTTTCCCATTGATGGGATGAAACGTGAATTTTTTTGTGAAATATATACTTACAAGGGAACCTTCTGAACTGTCCGGCTCCGATTTGAACGAAACTTAACTACTTTGAAAGAGCATGTCGAAAACCCCCTGGAACCAAATTTTCATCTGGCGAATTTTTGAAAATTTGTACTCATTATACAGCTGAAAAATGCAAAAAAATGATCTTTTGAAGTTATAACGGGGCCTGTAAGAAGGTACAGTGAGACTGAAAAGTTGAAACCCGCAAAAGGTACATCTTAGACCTATATTAAATCTACATACCAAATTTCAACTTTATAGCTCAATTTCGAGGGAAGTTATGCGAGGAACAAACTTCAAAAATGAGGAAAACCGACCAAAAAACTACATTTTTGAGAAAAATGGGTTAATATTTAATATTGACCACGTGAATTAATCAATCTTATTTTCTAGACGTTCTGGAGGCTCTAAAAAAATGTTTATCCCCAGGATTTTGAAAAATTAAAAAGTTGAATTGGTGGAGACATTTACTCGAAAAAAAACATGATAGCTACATAACATGAACCTTGAAATTCAATGTATTAAATCTTCCAAACGTTCTGGAGCTTCGGCAAAAAATTGATTTTTTCAGGATTTTTAATGCTCCAAAACGGTCGGGTATGAACTTCAGCAGCTGAAAATTTTATCGCTGGATTGAAGAGATTTTGCTGAAATTTCCAACCGGACAGTTGAAAAAAGTTGTTTTTTGTGTCGGTTTTTAATTGAAAAAGAAAAAACAAATTATAAAATTGTAAATTCATATGCATTTTCGTTATGATTTGAATTTTTTAACAAATAAAGCTAAACCGTTCGCTTAGCGTATGAAAAAAACATTATATTCATTGGCTAATTAATGATAATAAGATCACTATAATAATGATCAAAGTTCCAAAATTCCATTATAACTTTATTATGCAGGTAAGGTACTTACTAATCAAAAAAGGGGCATAGGTATGATATTCATTATATTGTACGCGAAAACAGAACACTGCATTAAGCGAGTATTCTTTTCAAAAAAATCTCTAGATGAAAAAAGTACTCCCAACTCGGCTGATGTCTAATTAAAACAAGTACAATTGTATGTACGATGTCCCTAACGATTTAGGATTCGGATCGTAACGAGGAAGATAATTATAAATCAAAGCATCAGTTTCTTCTTTTTTGGTGGTAAAAGTCTGATTATTAGATTTAGCTACATAAACCAAATGATCGTAAAAGTATCTATTGGCTAGGAGGATTTTCTCGCCTCTGGGTACATTTGAACTTTTCCATTCAAATGCAATTTTCTCTGGATGAAATTGTACCCCAAAAAATGGATATTTTTTGTGCTCAACGCTGGCTATAAATTCGATACCTTTTATGCTTTTGCTGGTCGATGTTATGACCCAATCTGCATTTAATGAAGAGTTTTTGAAATCGTCTTCGTAGGCGCACCATCTGTAATAGTAGACGAAAAAAAATTAGCTGGTAAAAGGTGGATCTGAATTATACGTTAGTATTCGTGTCTTACATGTGCCAGTTCATTGTACTTTTGTGATTCTCCAATGTATCTCGTTGATCTGAACTGAGGCGAGAATATAATGTTGTGAAAGATGGACTTTTTGTAAAGTTTAACGGGTAGTTTTCATTAAATATGCTACAATTGCGTAAAAGATTGACGTCATTGTTGGCTACCGTTATTATAAATTCGTATCCTAAACAAACTGCCAATATGGGGAAAACTGTTCCGTTGTCGTTTAACTGTGGAAATGAATACGTAATTTTCAGCTTTTTAGACGAAACCAAAATAAAAATATGATTTTATTAAAAATTACTTCTTTGGCCATATTATATATTGTGCGAATTGATTCGTAATATGGATTGCCTCTACCATTTTTCGATCCTCCTCCAGGAAGCACTAGCCCATTTACTGATTTCATTATGTTCCTAAGTGTTGAAAATAGGTAAATAACAATGTAAACTGTATCATTCAAATGATAAAATATATAAAATTATTAAAAATTTAATACTTATTTGGTATATACTATGATTATGTAGCTTAGAGCATGTAGTATGTGATGTGAGCAATTTTCAAAAAAAAAAAGTAGTAGCTAGGTACAATGGTATTCAAGAAAGGTAAAAAAATCACTTACTCGTAGTAGGATTTTGGTTTATCGATGACCACTGGCACAACTCTTGCCCCGGAACTTTCCACTGCTTTCACGTACGATGCTGGGATATAGCTGCTGTAAGCTGGAAAATATGTTGAATGATGAGAAGATATTTCTTGAGATAAAATTCCGATAATCGGCTCGTTATTCAATTCAAAACATGACGTGTACATCAGAAAGTTGAGTAAAAACGAAAATATTATAGATTTCATTGTGTTCAAGTGTGTAGTTTTGTAGGAATGAATTAAACGCAGTACTCGTTGGTGTTTCATTGATATGTATTTGATATGAACTGTCTGTATATTTCTTTCAGTATGGATACATAATGGTTTGTCCTTCGCCTTTGTTCATATTCCTACCGTTGTAACGATATTTAAATTAGAGATAAATTCGCTCTTACTGAGCTTTTTTCTTCATTAATTAAGATTTTGTTCAAAAATACGTTCAAAGTAAGAAAAGCGTGAAATTTATTTGATTTACGAAAAAAATTAGTTCATGATTATCCGAGTGTGTTCGTGTGTGTGCTAATTTACTTATTTAAGAGAACTAAGCTTATGCCGGGAAAAGTCTGTTCTGATATGGAATTGGTGTGTTCGAAAATTCAAAAAATAAACTTTTATATTTTTTTCTTCCTCGCGAATTACATCAAAACAAATACAATTGTTGGTATGATGTACCAATCCCTCTAGGATTGGAATCATAACGAGCAAAATAATTATTAATTAACGTGTTCGTTTCTTCTTTTTTACTTTGAAATGTTTGATTATTCAATCTGGCCATGAAAACCAATTGATCGAAAAAATATCTATTAGCGTGTAAAATTTTCTCGCCTCGAGGTATATTAGGGCTTTTCCATTCGAAAGCAACTTTTTCAGGATGAAATTGTATTCCATAAAATGGATACTTTTTATGTTCGACGCTAGCTATGAATTCAATGCCTTTGGTACTAATGCTTGTAGATGTTATTACCCAATCATCTTTCAACGAAGAGTTTTTGAGATCGTTTGCATAGGCACACCATCTGCAAAAATAAGGAGCAATTAGCTAGGGAAAAAAAATCGACGTTTGAGTCTATTTGCTTACCTGTGCCAGTTCATTGTGCTATTATAATTCTTTAGTGTATCTTGTTGATCTGAGGTGAGGCGAGAAAAAAGAGCTGTTGTAGAAGGACTTTTGGTGAAGCTGATTGCATAGTTTTCATAAAAAATATCACACTTCTGTAGAAAATTTACGTCGTCATTCACTATAGTTATCATAAATTCGTATCCCAAACAAATCGCCAACAAAGGGAAGACAGTTCCATTGTCATTTATCTGAATCATAATGATTCATTGTAAATAAGTCGTATAAACTGTGTAAATATTTGTTGGTATGGAGTATTCATATTATTACTTCTTTGGCTAAATTATATACAGCTCTGATTGATTCGTAATATGGGTTGCCTTTGCCATTTTTCGCACCTCCTCCCGGAAGCAATATTCCATTTACTGATTTCAAGATATTCCTACAAAATTACGTGTCAAGACACAAAACTAAAAAATACTTAAACTTAAAAAATCATTGAAAAATTTTGTTTCAAGTACCAAATATTCCAATAAAATTAGACAAAAATCAGATTAAATTGTGACATAATTATTTTTCTTATTAAAAATGTTGGCATTTCTTCTTTTGTTTCTTGTAGATAATAAATGATGAAAACTTCTTTCTCTCGACTTGTCGCATGAGTCATGGAGATCGAGATAGGTATTAGCATAGATCTATAGTTCATATAGAGCCAAATTCAAGGTACCCGCTTGAAGCTCAACTTTTCCCTGGTGGTGGCACTATACCTACACGTATCTAAAAATTGGTCAAATGAGCAATTTCAAGAATTTCGATGTTATCATCAATTCGAACGGTGAACCTTATTGATGAAAATTTTTCTTACAAATTTTGTTGTATACGCATTTTGCCTATCTTTGTTATTAAAAGAGCAGCATTCGTTTGAATTTTGTAAGCCTCTTGAAATAGTTAGGACAGGCAAATTTTTTATATAACCGAAAATATCGCAAAAATTGCTTACTACAAGATTCGATGTTCAAAAGCACGATTTAGACAGTTTTTCTGGTTTTCTAAATTTTAAATTGGCCCAATTGCTCCCCCTCCCTTCCTACCCGTAAAATTTGTCCAAATTTTGGTTTTGAATAGTGGGCCTTGTACTAGGCAACTTTTACAACATTTTTGGTTATATACTGAATTTACCTATCTTGATTAATTAAAGGGTCTCATAAAATTCAAACAAATTCTGCTCCTTCAATAACAGAGATTAGCAGAATGTGTATATGACAAAATTTGTAAGAAAAATTTATGTCTACGAGGTTCACTGCTTAGATTGATGATTAGATCGAATTTTTTTAATTTCTCAGTTATTCACATGCCTGTCTGTATAGCTCCAATGCAGGATAAAAGTTGAACTCCAAGCGGGTATACGTTGAATTCGCCTCTATGTGAAGTATAGATCTATGCTAATACCTATCTCGATTTCCATGACTCTTGTGGCAGGTTTTAATCTATTATTGAACATATTTTTATGCATGAGTACTTGAGTAAGAAGGTATCAAACACTCTGATCATAGTAATGGATTCAAATCAGTCACTTACTCATAATAAGATCTAGGTTTATTTATGACAATTGGTACAACTCTGGCTCCAGAACTTTCAACTGATTTTACGTATGATGCTGCAATTAAACTATTATAAGCGGGGAAATCTGGCAAATGGTTTGGTGTTATTTCTATGGAAAGTATTCCAATAATTGGTTCATTATTGCATTCAAAAGATGATGTACGTGTTAAGCAAAATAAAACCAAAAATGCATGGATTGAATTTTTCATGACATGTCTCATGGCATATTGAATTGATACATTCGAAGAGTAAAATACTTATGTTTAACGTGTATCACGAGCGACGAGAGAAAAAAAAAACACCAAATATTTCAACTCTCTCGAACTTTTCGACATAGAAAAGAAGAACAACGCATTAAAAATCAAGTCAGCGATAAATCTAAAATGTTGATTTACGAATGAATGTTTTTAATTCTCATTTAGCTGATTTTATCTTTATTCACGCGTTCTTATATCTAAATTAGTTATCTTCAATTTGAACATAATATGATTTAAAAAGTAATTAGAAATATGAAGTAACTATACGTAATGAACCGCTTACATGTAGTAGGTGCTTAAATAATTAAATTAACTTTATTAAAAATATAATTTAGAATAAATACATTTGCGTATTTGTTGTGCCTTGAGGGTCAGGATCGAAACGAGCGGGGTAGTTATAAATTAACGAGTCAGTTTCTTCTTTAATACTAGCAAAGGATTGATTGTTGGACTTGGCTACGTAAACCAATTGATCGTAGAAATATCTATTCGCAATAACGATTTTCTCCCCTCGGGGTATATTTTGGTTAGGTTTCCATTCGTAGGCAGGTTTTTCAGGATGAAATTGAACCCCATAAAATGGATATTTTGTATGCTCAACGCTGGCAATGAATTCTAATCCGTTGTTAGTGGTGCTCGTAGATGTTACAATCCAGTCTTTATTCAAAGAAGAATTTGTAAAATCATCAACATAAGCGCACCATCTATCAAAAAAATAATATATTAATGAAAAGTCAGACGCATTTTTGGGGTTTAAAATTATGGATTCTAGTGGTAAGCCTACACTTACACGTGCCAATTCATTGTGCTGTTGTGTTTTTCTAATGTATCCAATTGTTCTGGACTTAATCGAGAAAAAAGTCGAGTTGTTGACGGATGTTGGGTGAAATTTATCGGGTAATTATCGTAAAACACGTCGCATTGACGTAGTAAATTGTCATCGTCGTTGGCAGCAACGATTAAAAATTCGTATCCTAAGCACACTCCGAGTATGGGAAAAACTGTACCGTTGTCGTTGATCTGAACACGCAATACGTAAATAATTGCAATTTCAATTAAATTCTATGTAGGTTTGAAAAATTATCGATAATAGCGAAATTACTTCTTTTGCTAATTTGTACACTGTTCTCACTGATTCGTAGTATGGATTACCTCTACCATGTTTTGCTCCTCCTCCAGGGAGAACAAGACCGTTTACTGATTTCAAAATGTTTCTGTATATCAGAAAAAAAATTAATTAAAATGTAACATTTCAAAATTAATTATGACCTTGTATTCGTCGTATGTATAAATGAATTATTCACCTGTAATACGATTCAGGTTTACCGGTCACAACGGGCACGACTCTAGCTCCAGTGCTTTCTGTAGCTTTCACATAAGATGACGCTATGAAACTCGTATGAGCAGGGAAAAATGGTAAATAATGAGGGGGTATTTCTTGAGACAAAACTCCAATAATTGGCTCGTGATTTAATTCGATCGATAACACTGGAACGGAAAACCAAAATAAAAACGCAGTTATGACCTCTTTCATGGCTGGTTTCAGGCTTATATAAAATTTTACAAAATAACCGAAATTTGTTTATAAAAGCTTCACTCGTTGAATAACGAATGTTCGAAAATATATGTTCAGTGAACTACGAACTAGAACGAGTCGAGCGGAACTACGCTGCGAATTTCAATTATCGTATATTGATTTGATTTTGCTTGTCAAGTTTTCGATCAGACTCGATCGATTCACGTTTTAAGTTTTAGCCTGATTTTCTATGTCATATAGTCAATGAAAATCAGACTATTGCAGACTATCGATTTACGGCGGATGGAAGGTAGATATCAACAAAATTCGTTTTGGGGTCCTAGAAAACCATTGAGACCATTTTTGACCATGTCAGATATAACATATTCCTTTTTTATTTTGTTTATAAGTATTTCTTTCCCTGAAAACTATTCTCAGTTCGACACCGACCAAAACCCCCTGACAGCCCCAAAAATTGTTTTTTTGGTCGGTTTTTCTTATATTTTGTGTTTGTGCCACGCACCCCCTCCCCCGAAGTAGAGGCTGAAATTCAGGATGTTAATTTAGTACGGGTTCTGATTGTGCTTTTTGGAGTTTCAGCGATTCAACCTCTTGCGCCCTCTCACAGTCTTGAAAAAGTAGTTTTTTTTTTTCATTTTTTGTATTTGTTCCACGTAGGTATATCTCCCTTCAAATAAAGTTGGGAAATTAAAATTTGGTACGCAGAATTAGTAATTGTTTAAAATGTGCCTTTTTGGGGTTTCAGATATTCGTTCCAATATTTACCTTTGCGTTTACCAGTGGCATCAATCCGAGGAGGGGGGGTGTCGAATTTAAACCCGTCCCGGAGCGATTTTTTTCACATAAAAATTCATTCAACGTTTATAAGTTGGAAAAATGCTTATTTTCTAACCCTAGACCATCGTAATTTTGTAAAATTTTCGCCCTTACCTCTCGCTCGGGCTACATATACAGTAAAACCTTGATTATTTAACGCACTTGGGGCAGTTGGGGAATGGGGTCCGTTAAATGAATAAAACGTCAAATAAAGAAAAGGTATTTTTCTCCCTTTCTTTAATGAAGTAAAAGAATATGCAATATTGAAAAACACATATGTATTAGGACATTTCAATTTTATGGTCTTTTCAAAAGTTGGAAAGAGTGGTGGAAAAAAGTTACGAAATTGTGTCAAATAAACGTGGTAAAAATTTGGGGTCTCCAACTTAACCCTTACCCAATCCTTTTTGATTTAAAATTTCAAAATTTACAAGAAAAATCAAAAAAATTATTTTCTTTTCTCGATTTTTTTGGTGTTAAGGTGTCACAGTAAATCACATGGGACTAAAAAAAAAACTTTTCGAATTTTTTTTTGCTTTTCAGGGGTTTTAAAATCATGTTTAAAATATTTTTATTTATCATGTCAAAAAATCATGAGATTTCGTTATTTTTATTTCATTAGCTTGAAAAAATTTTAAATTATTGATTTTCTCCATTTTTAAACAGTATTTTAAAACCACTGAAAAGCATAAAAAATTACAAAAAGTTTTTTTAGTCTCATGTGGTCTGCTATGACACGTTAGTCCCGAAAAAATTGAAAAAAAATAATTTTTTTTTCGATTTTTCATGTAAATTTTGAAGAGTTATATCGAAAGGGATGGGGCAAGGGAGAAATTAGAGACATCAAATTTTTACCATGTTCATGTGACGTCATTTCGCTACCTTTTTTCTAATTTCTCCCCCCCCCTTGAAAACCCCCTAAAATTGAAACGCCGTAGTGTGAGTAAAATCCTTGAATCCCTCCTCCCAATCCCCACCCGCAGAAGTCGACAGTAATTACGCTACTGACCTGCACCACTACAGAAAAAAAACATCCCAGTGCGCATCTTTTTTTCATTATATGAATGGTCAATTCACGTATTATCTTAATTTTAGGAAAATCAGGCTCAATAAGCAACGCATTGCGATGCTCTTTTTTGGACTTTTTTCTCTTGTGAATGAAAGTGAGATATCACGCATGGATCCATCCATTCCCGATAAATACAGAATTTAATAAATCTTATCACAGACGATATAGGAGTAATGAAAAAAAAAAAATCATCTTTGTTCAGGTTTAAGTATTTGAAGTTTTTATTTGTCTGATAATCATTAAATTGGCATGTGTTTAGTTTTAAAAACCTAATGCATCAATTTACAACTGCGACAATAATTTCTTGACGATCATTATTTGTCATTAGTAGTCCTCGATCAGTCTTATTAATTTACATAAATTTTAATCACTAGAGCACATGGTTAAAATCAAATTATTACGTGTTTAAAGTCAAGGTTAGCATTTGCAATATGAAAAGCATCATTTGAACGCCAATTCTCAGAACCGAAATATTTTTTTATCTAAAATGCCAAGTGTTATTTAATCTTCTTTATTATGCTAATTTCAATCTCAACATTTTATAATACTGCGTACTGGTACATATATACATATCTACCTACATTATCGGGTGTAGATGGAAAAATGCTGGGTGGCAATTAAAATTCTTTCGATTAGAATGCATATTTGATGGAAAAGAATGAGAAAATCGATGACAGTACCTTTCATCGAAGTTCCTGTAGTCAAATGTCTAATCGAATTTAAAAATTAATTTATCGTTTTCATTATTGGTACAATTTTGAATTGAAAATGACAACCCGTAATTAAGCATTCCAAAAAGTATAGTTAGGTAACTGTACTACAACTTGTCGTTTCTTTTTATGTTTTTCGCCGTGTACGATAGCGTTTTAAAGAGTGTAAAAGAAGAAGTGTCGAAGAACCACGTAGATAATATTTAATTAGTACGATGATTGCCGGCATCGCATCGCATCGCATCGCATCATCGTAGAGGTATATGTGCGAGTATTTATACGTTATAGCATTGACACTGTCCTCTTTATTTTGGATGAAAGAGTGCTTATTATAGGAGGAATAATTTAACCGATGAAATGTGAAAATTGGACGAGCTTTAGAAAGAAAAAACGGCATTTTTGTAAGCGATTAACACGCGAACGATGCTGCGAAGAAACGGATGATACGTAATTTTTAAAAGGCGCACGTTTTGTGACCGCTATGACGTGACAATGAAAGCGGTGCGGAGCGGCCTATTCGAAGAATAATTTTTCATCGTTTATTATAGAGTTGAATTGGATGCCGGCTGATGGTATTCTAGTATTAAAAGGTTAATAACTTGAAACCGGTGAGACCTCGTTACTCATCGTCATGTCATCACACGCGTCCTCATCCTAATTAATGACAAATTATCTAGCGAGTTGAGCGTATATGTGAACAATGCAAATGCCTTAGACGTTCGCCAAGTGTTGATTTTTCATTGATTAATTATAAAAGCGTACGCAAACGGTTCAAGCACGAGCGATTTTCAAGAATCGTTCGCGTATTCGTCGTTACGACGACGCGACGCGACGCGACGAATTTAAACCGTACTTTAAAGAGACTGAAAGAAAAGATGTGCGAGTCTTTCTTTTTGTTTTATTTTTTCGAGCCGAATTTTAAATGGGGCCTTTTTTCAACGGTCAACATCTTTAAACACGTGCCGGGCTTGGTCTTTCATGTGTGCGTGTGTTTCTCGGGCGATTGGCTTCATTCGTCAAAAATACAATAGTTGTATAAGTATTTTGCGGTATTATTAATCTGTCGTAAAAGCGTATTGCATTAAAGTTCAATTTAAATACACGCTGTGGTTAAAATAAGAACATTATTTGAGCTAATAAATTGGAACGCCGCACCACACACAGTCGAGTTACAAGTACGAACAGACGTCTGGGTATATATAAAACAATGGTACATCAGGTATCAACAGCCCACTCATTTTTCGTTTTTAGAAACACGTTTATGTGAAAATTTTTATTCAAGGTTAAACCGCTATAAAATTCAAATCTCACTTATTACTTACTGAATCGAATCTCTCGTACGTTTTTGTCATTTTAATCTCGAACCGAGATCAATGCTTGAATCACTGACTGGTGAAGATAAGGGTACATACCAAATGATGTCGAATTAGCTTTTTATAAATGTTTGCATGAAAATTCACTATTCGATAATGTGTACGAACGAGTAAGAATAGTGAAACGTAATTTTTGAAGCTTTTAATTGCTCTTAACTTGGTGCCCATTTTTCGATCCTTCATTTTAGTATTTCGTAAAACCACTGCATTTTCTTCGTTCGAAATATATTTCTTAGCTTGATTTTTGATGACGTGTCAATGAAAATCAGGCTATTACGGTCTATCGATCCGCAGCAGATAAGGAGGGATATCAACAAAGTCCGTTCTGGGGCCCTAGAAGTTCATTACGACCATTTTTGGCAATGTCAGATATGTATTTTTATTTTTATTTTATTTTTTGTCGCGAAACTAAAGATCAATCGCTCAGCTCGATGCGGACCAAAATCGATCAAAGTTGGGAAATCGGCTTCGATTAGCCACTGATTTGATATTCTGGAGTGGGGCTGACCTTGTGTCAAAATTCAGTTCTGCCCAAATTTGGGGAGGGAGTGCTGAAAGGTTCAAATCGCAAAAATTGTTCTTTTAAGCCAATCAATAGGCAATCCAAAGTTATATAACATATCCAAAAATCAGCCTCCCAGGTCAATTAGGAGAAGATATATGGGAATTTTTCTCCTTTTTGACATTGAAAAAGGTCTGTTCCTCCTCTATCTTCCCTCCAAATTGAGCTAGAAATTTGAAATTTTGTACGTAGACATAGTAGGAATCACGGAGGTGCGTTTTGGCGGTATGGAATTTTCAAAACAATTTCGCCCTTTACAGCCTCGAAATGTGGTTTTTTGGTCGGTTTTTCTTGTTTTTTGAGTTTGTTCCGCGCATAACTTCTCTCCAACTTGATGTAAGGGGGTTTAAATTTGGTATGTAGATTTGGTATAGGTCTATGTGCCTTTCGAGGGTTTCAGGTATTCACTTCGTTATTTACCTGTAGCCCTACCAATGTTCAAGAAAAAAACATCCCAAAGAGTTCTTTTTTTTATTCCATGATTAGACAATTCGAATATTTTCTTAATTTATGAAAATTGAACTCAGAAAGCATCGCATTTAAACTTTTTTTTGGTGCCTATTTTAGGATAAATGTAGTAAATTTACTCTTCTCATAAAGAGCACAAAGTTAGAAAAATCAGCAGTAGAACATGACTATCGACCTGTGATAAATGCTGCGGAACGGGGAGTATTAGTGAAAGTCGTTTTTAAGCCTTGGAAAACTATTAATACCAGTTCTGGGCATGTCAGATATCAGATATTGATTTTTCTTATTTTATTTCAATTTTACCCCAAGAATAAAATCATGAAATCCACACCAAAGTCGTCCAATAGAGTAATATTAACGACAGGGATGACCTTGGGTCAAAATTCAGTCATATCCGAATTTGGAGGGGGCATGCTGAGGTACAATAATCGCCCAAATTGTTCGTATTTCGGTATTTAAATCAATCATACGGAATTATCCAGAGGGTAGGGAGGATTTAAAGGGGTTTCTCTGTTTTGACCTTGAAAATAAGTTAGTTTTTGCTATATTACTCCCACCCGAACTGAATGAGGAGAATGAAATCTGGTATGGAGACTTGGCTAGGGTGTTAGATATGGTTTTTGGAAATTTCGACTTTTCAACAGCCCCCTTCCTTTTCACTAGCCTAAAAAATGTAATTTCTTGGATGGCTTTTGCCATTTTTTGAGTCAGTCTCCCACACTTATTAACTCTATAAATTAAGCTAGAAAATTAAAATTTGTTTTAAAGACTTGGTCAGAGTCTTGAATGTGACTTTTGGCCGTTCTTGGGGAGGGTGGGCTCACCTATTAATTGCAATGCCAATTTCTATCTTTACCACTGATCAAGAAAAATGCCATAAATGTAAAAATTCGTGTGGCTTCAACTTATGTTACAACAATTGGCCTGAAAAAAAAATTATTGCGATGCTTTTTATAATGCAATAAAAAAGTTAAACGTAAGTCACCTTAAATTTCATCCTATTTCCGTCTAAGGCTGGAACGAAGGTATAGGTTTGACACATGTACCACTAATAATTAGGTACAGTTTTTTACTTCTTTAACTAACGAATGAGAAGCAACTCACGCCAGTTTCTAGCAAGTAAAGTTATTTCATATAATTTTCTAGCATTTTCATTCGAATGTAATTTCAGGCAAACGGTGATGAGTTCATGTTGCAATTTTAAATTCGATCATATGTGTGTTATGCGCTTCTCCTATTGCACAGAATTCAGATACGAAGGCCTTGAATTACTCATCGAATATCTACTCCTATGTATAATACGACGAGTAATATTGCTTCTTTGTGTGTTAAGCAAAAAAAAGAGGAAGATAGAAAGCGAAAAATGGTCACGTCATGGGTTTTAGTCATACATATACTTTATATGTACGATACGAGAGGAAAATACGTAATTTCCAGACTATATGACTTCGTGCGTTGACAATGCAGAATAAGTTTAATGTTTAAAAGAATGTGTCTACTAATCAATTTGAGCAGTATAGATCGAAAGACGACTAATCAGTTCAATTTGAAGCGACATATTGCGAAAATAAATTCTTTTTAATGGTATTCATTCGATATGGTGAACAGATTAGTCGATAAATGCGTTTTGCGTAGTTCAGCGAATTAAACGCCAGATAAAATTTTCTAGCTAAATTAAATTTCTTTCGAATAGGTTGCAAAAAATCATCTCAACGTGTACGATGTAAGTGCCCTTCTGAAATTAAAGTTTTGTTTCACGCACAGATGATGAAAGAGGTCTAGAATTAAATTAAAATTTATATTGGCTGTTGTGAATGTTCAAAGAGCGATTTGGTAACTTGTTGATCGACCTATTTTCCTTTTGCTTTAGATTAAAGGTTGGAACTTGCGGAAAAAGTGAAATTTACAAATGCCTCTACCTACTACCTATATCGAAACTTAGATTAGCTGAAACTATTTTGTATTAGTTTTTATTGAAATAATGGAAAAAATTTAGTTTGAATTTAAAAGTTGATATTTTTTTCACCCTGTAGTTATTTGTTTATTGCTAGAGAATATTATTTTTTCTGCGGGGATATTTTAAAAAGCAGAAGTCGTTTTACAATTAGTCATGTTGGTCAAATGATATAGCACTCGTGCACAGCTTGTTTATATGATGCAGCTGTATTTCACCGTTGAAGGTCTTGTGCTTCACATTTATGCTTCAAACTTGAAAGAAATTTATTGAAATAATAAAAATTATTTGCTACCTATAAATCTCTTACATTCTTAGAACCGGTTCTGTTGAGAAATTTCGAATTAATCGAATGTTCAAAATCTCTGCAGATAGATAGGCAGGTTGGTAGGTATTAGGCATTAGGTAGGTAGTTAGGTACTATATTAAAGAAATATCAAGTTGTTTTAAAACTTGATCCAATTACGAATGAATATTTTACGTACCTATTTATTTATCTACGTATTTTTTTTTAATTAAAAATTTAACTACTTTTTTGCACTTCGATTAAGATAATTCAAGTGCATAAAAAGGTTCTACATTTGAACCTACTGCTGAGGAAATGCGATAATTAAGGTGGCGAACTGAAATAAAAATAAACAAAAATCCCTTTAAACCAAAATTTCCTCAGATTCACATTATTCTCTCTTCACTTCACTATTGAGGTTAGATTTTATGTCACACACTTGAAATTTGCCCGGACCGTTCTAATAAGCTCATCTAACCCTTATTTGAAATTTTTTAAATTTTTGGTCCAAGATTTGCTCAAGGACTACTTATTCTCCTTTTGTTCTCAGGTCTTGAATGCTGTTAGCGAATTTTCCCAGTGAGGATGGAGGGGGGCGGTGAGTGGCTCAGGCAGTTGTGTTTACGTAAGTTAAAGGGGCGATGTGCGAGAAAGTTCCCCGGGCGGAGAATCCCTCGCTACTCCACTGGCTAGGGTAGTGCGATTTTTACAATGAAACGGGTATCGCTTAATAGTTGTCATATGACCTTAAAACTAATGCAGTAAAAATATTAGCCCTCAAAGTTCAAATTTACCCTTCCAATCGAAAGCTCAAAGCTAAAAAAATACCAAAAATGATGAAAACAAAAATTTCAAAAACTTTGACTAAAAACGAGTTTAATACTATTATTTTTACCTAAAATGATGAGTAATGATAATTTTTTTCTTTACTCCCTGTTTTAGAGAGGCTAGAAAAACGTTATTGTTTTCGATTTTGAAAAAATTTCAATTGAAATAAATTTAGTACAGTCTTCTAAATGCACTGAAGTCATTAGGAGCATTTTTCACTTGTACTAATTTTTTTCGTACAAGAAGAAATCAGGGGAGACAACGGCAACGTATTTTTTAGAAAATGAAGATATTTAAAAACCACTGAAAAAAGCAAAAAGGGAAGAAATCGCGGAAAATTGTTCAGATAAGTTAAAATGACTGTATTAAACTCATTTTCATTGAAATATTTTTAAATCGAATTTTTCTCGCATTATTTCAAAATATTTCAAAAAGCGTGAAAAATAACATTTTTCTGGTCTCCTTAAAAAAGAGAATCGAGATGAAAAATTATCATTGTTGATTATTTTGTGGGAAAATATAGGCATTAAATCCATTTTAAATAACATTTTTCGAATTATTTTTTTACAATTTTTGGAAATTTTTGGTAATTTTTTAGCCTGAGCTTTCGCTAAAAAGGATAAATTCGAACTTTAAGGACTGAAATTTTTACCACGTTAGTTTGAGGTCATTCGGCAACTATTAAGCACTACACGTTGTCAACTTTCCAAAATTTGCAAAAATCGATTCATTGAAAGTTTTTTATACATTCGTACTGAATTTAAAATCCAAATCGTCGAAAATTCATCACTTTCTTATTAGTACTAAAAAATTTGATACTGAAATTCCAAAAAAATACACTTTTCATAGCTTCAAAATACCATTTTTTTTAAATTTCACCCTCACCGCGTTCGGTACTTTAAATTTAGCTCCTCCATTATAAAAATTTCTGTGTACGTCTATGCACGAAATGTAATTTATGCGGGAATATTTAGCAATTATCTCTTTTATGAGCACATATTATTCAACTTGGTTTACCGCAAATGAAGTATTTTGTTTCAAGGCGAGTAAAAATATTGTTATGGTTGTCTCCGTACCTACATTTTTCTTATTTCCATGTTTTCGCATATTTATAAGTGCGTAATTACGAAACGTGCGCAGAGTTTCGAAATATTCTTGATTTATTTCCCAGGTCCCGGTTCAACTTGTGTCTGAGTTACAGGTAATTCTATGAATTCTAATCAAAGATTATTTTCCTGGAAAAGCCGAATGAGATTTGTGTACGTGTGGTCTGATTTCTTACTCTAGTTTTCAGTTACCCTGGAAAGTTCGATCAGTTATAGGCTACAAATAATTTTAATGAAATTCTCGAATCGAATTGAGATACCTTATTGCACCATTCTCCCTTCTTGTGACCCTTTTTAGTTTGGTAATAAGTATATACAGTTGATCTGAAAAAAAAGTATTTTTTTTTTTTTTATTGTTTGATGCAAATTTAGTAAAAAAATAAGAGAGTACAGAAGAGAATTAATTTGCTAATTTTTTCATCTAGTTATCTACCACTTATTTAAATTTCAAATACTGTATTAATTAGCATTTTTTATGGATAATACAGTAGGAAATAGGGATCAGTTTTTTTTTTCAAAATCAAAATTTCTAACTTTTTAAAATTTGTTTGAAACAAATTCTCAAAGTAGATAGACGATTTCATTTTGTAATTAGATTTTATCATGTAAAAAAACAGATACCTATTTCTGAGATTCGTATATTGTCGGGTCGTATTTTCTGATCTGCAAAAGTTTTTGTTTGGGCTTTACCGCTCCGGACATGTTACCAGATATTGAAATTTTGAATACGAAATCACATATTTCAAAAAATATACACGTTTCCTCGTTTGTGTTTGTTTACATGCTACGTATGATTATTATATGCTTTGTTATGCGGTGTCTTCTTGTAAATACAATAGTTTGGAAGTAGTGTTAGGGAAGCTTAAGATAGACATTATTATTCCGCATGTTTGTCAAAGGTGTCGACGATTTAATTCATGCTCTACGCACCGTAAAACAAACCTTGCTCGAATGTTAATAAAAGAAAGCGGGTTTTGTCGGCGGGTCTCTTCGTTATGCCATCGCCGCTGTACCGCTATTAACATAGTTTGGGAAAAATTATATTGAAATAATAATCGTACCAGGGGCGAGAGACGAGATGTCTAAATGTTGATGTGTACTTGTATTATGTGTAGCTATATCTATCTGTGTACTGTTGTACTCGTAAGAGAGGTGTCGTTCAGTTTTGTTTTTATTTTACTGCGTTGGTGAGTTACACTTGAAAAATATATTAGATAGACCACCTTCAGGGATTCCAGGATGTTTGCCAACTTGAAAGTATAGCTATAGGTAAAATGACAGTGATGAGTTTGTAAAAGGTAATAAAAAATAAGATACCTGACAGCTGATGTGTTATTCAGTAAAGTGTACCTATGCGGTACAGGTACGTATATTGGCTATTTGCATTGGATTATTCATTTTGCAAATGCATGTTGCATTTTTTCTACGTGAAGTAATATTATGTTAATTGAATTTCGAATTATACTACTTGAGTATTTGTTAAGGTGGGTAGGTATAACGACTTGTAGAATGCATATGATATCCAAGGGAGGTCTCAGAGAAGTACTTACCTTGTCCTTACCCATGGAATGAAAGTTCAAGACATGTATTTTTCTATGCCCGCATAAAATAGCAGTGTGTCACATTGAAACATGTTTTACGATGTGTCAGATGAATTGTTTTGATAATGTATTCCGCGCTGATGAAATAATTGCTTAAATCGACGATTGACGACGTTTTAAATTTTTTCTGTTCAAAATTAATTTTCATTTTGATAATTTTTAATGAAACTTCGTGGATAAGGTTTTATCAAATGTACAGCGTGAAAGTTTTTATAGTGGTGAGAGCAATAAAAGTTTCCTTCG
Organism: Ferrisia virgata; assembly: GCA_900060175.1. Taxonomy (NCBI): domain Eukaryota; kingdom Metazoa; phylum Arthropoda; class Insecta; order Hemiptera; family Pseudococcidae; genus Ferrisia; species Ferrisia virgata. Next base: position 21,567 of record FIZR01031960.1, on the reverse strand, counting down.
TTTTTTGATGAATTTTTCAAACGTTGATACATGCTTATTGTATACTTAATAATGAAAAAAGAGAAAAAATTAAATGAGAGGTAACTCTTGTCAAACTCATTATATTATTGAGGATTAATACTCAAAACGTTGAGAAATTCGTAAACTTAATCAAAAAACTTTCAAACATAGACACCAAATACCTAATGTGTTACCAATTGAATACGGTAAAAAATTATGTTTTTTGAGCCTTTCATTCTCTCTTCACTTGCTTAACTAATTCTAATTAATTTTTTTTTCCTGCAAAATATTTAAGAATTTTTTGAATGTACCAAAAATGTTCTTTGTGGAACTTGAAAAAACTCACTCATTTTTAAAGTATTAGTCTCTGAATAACATACTGAAAGTGCTCATCAATGAGAGTTATGCACAGTCGAAGGAGTGAGAGGTCAATCCCCTTCAAAATTTTCGGTTTTCTAACAGATCTCTTCAAAAATTGCTTTTACGACAAAAACAGTCCAGTACTTTTTACCCCGACTTTCTGTGATATTGTCAATGAAAACCAGGCTATTACGATTTATCGACCTATGGCGGATGAGAGGGGGGATATCAACAAACTCCGTTGTGGGGTCTTAAAGGTCCATTATGACCATTTTTGACCGTGTCAGATATTTATTAATTATTTTCGCCGAAACTAAAGATCATTATACCGGCCAAAATCGATCAAATTTGAGAAGTAAGCTTCGAATGAAGGCGGATTTGATATTTTAGAAAGGGGAATGGACCTTTGTTAAAATTTTGTTGCGTCCAAATTTGGGGAGGGGGGTGCTGAGGCGCTAAAATCGCAAAAATTGTTCCTTTTTGAGCCAATCGATAGACAATTCAAAGTTGCATAACTTATCCAGTAATCAGCCTCATGTATCAATTAGGAGGGGGAAAAAAAGGGTTTTCTCACTTTTTGACCTTGAAAAAGACTATTCTTTTCCTATCTCCCCTTGAAATTAAGTTGGAAAGTTGAAATTTGATATGTAAATTTAACGTAGGCTCTAAACGTGCCCCTTGCTGGTGTTGACTTTTCAATCCCATTGCCTCCCCTCCCCTGTCCAAAACACTGATTAGGGAAGCGTGGCTTTTTTCAATTACTTTGAATTTCCTACAACTCATGTACCTGACCTTTTTTCACTCAATTTATTGGTAGAGAGTGAAGAATTTTCAAAAATTCTGCGCATAGCTTATATTGTACTCGAGTGGTAAAATTGGCTTTCTGCTCAAAAATTTTCTCAAAGTAGCTTACAACGTTACTTTTGATGTAGAAATTTTCTTTTAGAATTTTTGACTCGTTATTCCCACTTATTCCGGATTTATTAGCGTCTTGAGAGTGTATTTTAATATTTGATCTTAAGGGGCTTGAAAATTTTCAAAATTTTGGGGAGATGTAGGTATTTGCATGGTTAAATTTTCATGAAGGTAGATTTGTATTTTCTTTGACAACTGCTCAAAATAGCACATCAAATCAACTTTTTAGCTTATTTTTAATTTTTAAGGCCCAAAAAAAACGAGTAAAATATGAAGCGATCTACACGAAAATTATATCATTCATGTGTTTTATAAGACAAACCAATATCTCACCAGAATTTTGAAAATTTTTGAGTGGGTGTAGGAAATCAGAAACATCGATGGACAGTTTCCACATCCAGAGTAACATTTCAGGCCATTATGTGAAAAATTTGATTTGAAATCCAATTTTTCCATCACGGTCAGGATTCATGAAAAAAAAAAAAGTTGATGTTCCGAATCTTTTCGTGTCAAAAGTTTAGATTTAGTGGATAAGTAACCATACTTCTTACGATGAATATCATTTTTAACAACTTTTATAATCTCGATATCAAATTATCGAGTAAAAAATAATATAGGTTCCTAGCTTGCGGGTATCACTTTTGCGATAAGATCGAACCTTCTTCAATGTTTGCAATTGGTATAATGCACGCGGCACGTTCCATAGAAAAAAGAAACCTTTCTGTGGTCTAATACATTAGCGAAATTAACGCTAATTGTTTATGTACAGAGTATAGCAAATTAAATGACGAAGTACCTTGTGTCGGTCGAATTATCATTGAAACTATACGTAGACCTACGTCGTACATACAAAGAGACTGAGAACCGGTTTTCATTTTTAAGAACATTTACTAATTCATCACAGACTAGAGTAGTTGAGACGTTGAATGAAATATCACTGTAAGTTTGGAGTTGTTGGGTGTTCGGGTATATAGTGACGAGTGACGAGTTGAAAGGTAAGGGGTCTTTTGAAAAATTATTACGCGAAATGAAGATTCAAACAAAGCTGTTGTTTAAATAAGATAAAAAAAAAAAAAACTGGTTTCATTTTCATTATTACCCTAAATAGGATTTGTGTTTACTTTTATCTTAACTAGTTTTTCTTAAATTTACTGATTATCATTCAGATGAAAACTATGCCGCAAGAATAAAAATCCATAAATACCTAGATAAAAATCTAAATTATTGTATAAAAAAGCTGCTCATCGGTAATAATGTAACCAACTAACCATGTTGGTACATTTATACAATGCTAATGTAATGCCCATTGAGGTATAGGTTTATACGCGAGGTGTGGATTATACAGTGAGAATTTTCGAAACATTGAATTGCATTCGAATTATAATTGTTGGTTAATTAGATGCATTTTTTTTGCCACATTATATGGTGTTTATTGATTAAAATTTTCATTTGCAGGAGGAGATTGGCGAAGTGTTCGATAAATGGGGTGCCAATTCACGAGTCCAAGAACCGGTGAAATGGAAAACTAAAGAAGAGCGGCCACCGACTTTACCCGGACCCGTAATAAATGATTATCGTACTCACAAGATCCATTCGTACGATAACGATAATTTCGGAGCAGATTTGAATTTATTTAAATCGTATTCGTTACCGATTCGACGCGAGAGTAGAAATTTCGAAAAATATCTGGATGCGTGGTCGAAGAGCCTTTTGGCTGAGTTCAATACTATTATTCAAGATGGCCACGATATCGCATCGGATAATGCGGAAAGCGCCGATGATGATTACGACGAAGTAGCTGCCGATTCATCGGACGAAGATAGTACATTGATGAGGATGAAGTACACGATTAACAAGCACGACGATTATCGTGCGTCGCCCACCATTTCGCCGTCTACGTCCGAGCATTCGTCCGAAAGTTCCGGTAACGGTAACAGACGAACGCCGCCTTATATTTCACGAATCGTCAAGAGCAAACCACGTTCGCAAATTGCCACCATCCATAATAAACACGATCCGGTTTTGGTCAATGTTAAAATATACCCTACAGAGCTTGCCAAATTACCGCAAGCTCGAAGATCTGATTATACATTTCACAATGGTCATCACGTAAGTATACAGTATTCCCCCCCTCCCGGTCTGGTACGATATGGCGATGTACGATGGTGTTATTGAAGTCGAGTCGCTCGTATGTACAAATACACGATGGCAAACATCATTATGTGCTTATTGTAATGCGAACTTCTGTTGTAGGCGTATTCGCCGTACGATTGTTGCGTAAATCAGCTGGAAAGTCGATTTAGACACCAAATGACCGAAGCCGGAACTCAAACATCGCCCGCTGAATCGAGATCGTCCAGCTTTACATGGATTTCCGATTGCTCGGAGGATGATCATTCGTCTACGACGTCTTCAACAGAAGATTCTCGTCGATTAGGTGACAGCTCCGGCGATTCTACTCCGGTTAAGGATGAACCCGAATCAGGAATTGGGACTGCTTCGCCGCCTCGTCATTGCAGATATAATAAACGTAAGTATTAAGTGGTACGTTGGATAGATAAATAAAACGGCGGTTTTACAAATTATCATATACCGAGTATCTAGCTACTGTACTTACCTATCCGTTCTATCAGTACTTTTAACGGTACGTTGTTTTCACAATTCGTCATCCTTATCATAACCCAACGTACATGTCCACTGGTCGTATACGTGAGGACAATGACTCGATGATTGTTTTTAATTACTCGAACCGTATATCCAGTCTATGGTTTGAATGATAAGTGTACTCGTCGGTATATCGTCTGTTGTGTATGTAAAATGACAAATAAGTATTTCCATATTTCGCATCGTCGTAGGAATTCAATTCATTGAATTTGTTATACGCTGAAAAAACCTGGTCCCTCTCTGCTGAACGACGGATGAGGTCAGAACTTATTGTAATTTATTTGTACCGAGATTTCGATGATGGGTACCTTCTTTTTTTTTAGCTGTCTGGTAAAAAATTGGCACGATTAGAGAGCGGAAAGTGAAATTAGATAGGACATTTTGCAAATTAAGATTTTAAATGGAATCAGAAGTGGTGGATGGAATTGTATATGTTGCTTTTTATTGATGGTTTGACATTTTAGAGATGAATTTCGGTGGGTACCTTTGTGCTTGACTTGCTTATCGAATATGTACAGTAGTTTCAATTTACGAAATCAAATCTCCTTAAAATTCTTACATTAGGCAAAACATACGAAACTGAATGCAATACAATGAGAATTAGTAGAATTAGTCGCAAAGGGAAATCCGTAAGATATATTACGTTAAAAGCAATTTTATGATTGATACCTATTCTTAGACGTCTAAAGAATAAATATAGCTTGCGTGCCTCATTTGCTACCCCCTTCCCTCGCGGAATCTATTCTACCTTTTTAAAAAACATCCCTATTTTTTTTTATAATATAAGGCCGGTATCGAAAAATTTCTCAAATAAAATTTGTAGCTTGAAGCATCGGGAATATTTTGAGTTATATGCAAAATTTCGATCAGGCCCCTCCCCCGCCTTCTGCTTTGAAAAATGTCCTTCAAAAAGACCTCTAAAATCTATTACTTCTATTTTGTATCGAAATTAACTGACATACGACCGTACTGAATAGAATAAAAGGTGTTCAGAGCTACAAAGAGGATACAGGTACTTAAAATTTAGCAGCTTTCAACCTCTATCCGCGCTGGAGGAATTCAATATGTCCCATGGGGGCGTGAAGTGGGGGTTGAAACTTCGAGGTATCAATTCCTTTGGATTTTCACTTGAAGTAATTTTCACGATTTTGGAGTCGATTTCATATTTTCTAGATAGAAAGAATTCAATGTATCCCATGGGGGCGGGGAGTGGGAAGGGGGATGAGACTGCCAGGTGCCAGCCTCTTCAGATTTTCACTGTAATTTTTACCATTTTTGGAGTCGATTTCATATAAATTGATCTTGTAAAACACAAACATCGTATTACTTTCAAGATCCGATGACAAACAGCGCCCCAAATTTAAAATTGAAAGACTCTGCCTTGTCCGAATTTTGTTTTTTTTTCAAGATCTAGACACGGCGTGATCACAAGTGTTGCGAAATAAACACAAAAGAATGTGGTAAAAATTTCAGCCCACTAATTCAATTTTTTAAAAATGCAAAACTCACTTAAGGTTCAAAAATTTTTTATAATTTTCAAAAAATCGAATAAAAAAAATTTTTTTGAAAATTTTTTTTAACAATGGAATTACTGTAAATACTTGAACTCAAAATAATCATTACTTACCAATTTTTGTAATTTTTCCTTTTTGCAGTTTTTTTTAAAATTCCACTTTTTGGATTTTTTTCAGGATTTTTTGAAAAACTACGAAGAAAAATTTTTTTTGAGGAACGCCGCTCTGAAAAGGATTTAGTTTATCAATTTTAAATAATTATGCGCAATATTTCAATTTTATTCCTAATAGACGATTTTTCAGGGGGGCTTAAAGGATAATTTTCTCGTGTTTTTTCAAGAATTTTTTCACCATCATTAGAATTTTTTTTTCGCAGTAAATTCGTAGTAAAATAGACCGAGTACACTTACCTTCGTCCATTAAGATCTGTTTTCCCCAATTCTACCCTTTTCAGGGGTTCTGAATTGGTATTCTAGCATACAGAAATGCAATATAAATAGTTCAAAAAAAGAAATAAAAATTAAAAATTTCCTTTAAGAGTTTAAAGTAGTTGAAACGTGTTTCTTATGGTGCAATTTTTTTCGAAAACCGATTTTTCTGAATTTTTAACAAATTTATTTCAAAATACGTAAAAAAAGGCCTCTTTTGAGTAGTTCTGAAAAATGATCTATGGCGGATAAAATCAAAATATTGCGCCTAACGAACTAAAATTTATGTCCTAAATCCATTTTAGGGGTGGAGGGGCGGTTTATCAAAAATAAATTTCCTTCGTGGTTTTTTAGAAAATCGTAAAAAAAAAGTAAAAATACGCATTTTTAAAAAAAAAACTTGAAAAAAAGGGAAATGGTAAAAATTTCTCAACAATGATCATTTTCAGTTCTAATACATCCTTTTGAGATCGTTTTGTAACCATTGTAACCCCATCGTTCGCGGATAACCAAAAAATGCAAAATTCCGGCCATCCTATTATGTAACCATTGTTTTAAAGCTTTTTTTCATCGAAATCAAAATGTTGTACAGCTGTGTGTCGAATTAACTCAATTTAATAAGGTGGCAAAAATTTAATTCACCCCTCCCTCCTCTCCTCCTACTCCACTTCCTCACTTAAAAAAAGGAAATAAGGGCTTTAAATCAATTTTATATTTATGATAAAAAGCTAATAAATGTAATTTTTGGATAATTAGCAAGTATTAGAAAATTTTAAAAAAAGTACTTGAGGAAGGTAATGGTGCTTTTTTTATACCTTTCCCTTATACGCGCATAGACATCTTGGCTCGTGATAACACGTAAAACTGAAATTTTAAATTATTGAGTTTTGTTGTAATACTATTTTACAACTAGAATTAGGCAACATTGAGCATCGAAATATGTTCTCTTCTCCCATCTTATCCTATGCATACTTTTCTATCTTTCGAATGAAAAAGTTTTTCATTTCTTGAACGCCTAAACAATTAAATTCCACCTTATAGACTAAGAATATTCCAAATTTTTACCTTAGATTGAAAAATATTTCATGTGGACGTTTTTGTGATATTTTTCTGCCTTTAAATTTGATTTTCAAAAGAATGGCATGTTGGGTAAACTTTTTTATAAGAAGACTACAAAAATAAGGAAATAAATAGTTTGTCAAGATTTCTAAACAATTTCTCTACTCAAAAGTATTCAAAATTTTATTTATGTAAGAATGCAGTGTGCTAAACATTGGAATGAAATATCGAAAATTGTATGCGTAACGTGTCCAGTTTGATTATTACAGAAGTAAATTTAGAAAGCAACATTTTATCCGAAAAGTCTTGAAATTCTGGAAATTTATATCTTTATCAAATTTGGGTTTGTATTTGCTCGACGACACGATACGTCACATGTAATGTTGTAAGAATAGCATATTCTTATTTAGAAGGCGAATTTAGCTTCGTGGTGTACCTATTGTGAAGGTTATGAAAATGTATCCATATTCCTCGAGAAAATAATTCACGATTATAAAAAAAATTATCTCAGAATTATTTTAGTTTTGAGAAGAAATGTTTTAAACGTGAGTGTGATTTAAAAGTTGTATTCGTGAAAAGATAGTTATTAAGGTTTCCGGTTTATTTCGATAATCGATTATAATTTCATTTCGATGGAATTACGAGTTGAATAATGCCTATTTGCGTTAATATTTTTAGTGGTTTTCATACGTTGCGTGTGAATTTAAATTATAAAAGTGTAATTTCGGGACACAATTGATCATCAGCGATTGAAATGGGAAACCTTGTTGCGAAGATTAGGTTAATCATGTAATGGGTAATGAACCAATCATCAACCACAGACAATCGTTGATATTCTTTTCGAAGTTTTTTTTTTGTGTGTGTATCAATCTATGTAGGTAACTGCGTATCTGGAAGAATTGATTTTGTTTTTTCCTATCGGCTCATTTTAAAATCAGATTCCACTTTCGGCTGACTCTAATAAATTGAAGAAAATGTTTGCAGTAATTGAAAATGATTAATTTTCAATGAAATGCTTTTCATCAAAAGACTCTAATTTTATTTACTCAGATTTTGAAGAGTTGAAATAAAAGAAAGAAATGTGGAAAAGTTCAAATATGTACTTACGAATATATACCTGATTTTGTATTTTTATTTTTGAAATTTACATCTTTATCGATTTCAATCTGATTTCCGATTTTTTTTTTCACGAATTATCTAATATCGAATTATAATCTGTTTGAATAGCATCCGGAGTACAAAAATATCGTCGCAAAGAAGTGTGGGAAAAATTACGTAAACGTCAAAACACTTCGAAAATTAATTCATCCGCCAACAACGGATCTCAGTCATCGCAAAGCGAATCGCACATTAGGCGGAGTAATTTTAGAAACCCATCGATATCGGTCGAATCGTCCAGTGATCCAGATTTAACAGTATTTCGAACCGAACGACCGACTTGTTTACCTTTTGCATGTTCGCTGAGTCCAGAAAGCTCTCGAGAAACCTTACCTTCACCTTCGGCTACGTCGTTGAAACTCCACATGGAGCCATCAGAACTGACGCATGAATTAAGTGGCAAATCTTCATCAGCTCCTTTACTACTGAAACACGCCGGCAGCGCTTCGTCAGCGGTTTCCAGTACTAAGAAAAAGGTAGGTAACGCTAACATATCAATTAATCTTTTATTCAAATGCATGACCTCCGAACAAATTTCTCTCGAGAAATTAATTTAGATAGATTTCCATCGTTTCGATTTCATCTCGCACGATCCAGTCGGTCTTATAATTCTTTTATAATTGGTTTTTATCGCTCTGATGAAAATTTCTGTTTTTTGATGATTTTTTTATTATCAAATGGAAAATGAAAAAGAAATACTCTTTTACTCGTAGTTATTAAAATGGATTTATTTTACAAATTTGGATTTATAGAAGGAGATTTTTTAGGAAAAGTTTTAAGGAGTTTTTCGCTAGAGGGAAATACTCAAGTTTTTAAAAGTTCATTTCCCTCTGTGGAGGATTTACTAATGAACAGAAATTTTGATTTGAGTTGAGGATTAAAGCAAGGGCGTGCTCAGCAATTTGGAGTCTTTGTGCCAACTTGATTGAATGGGTCAGTTATTCTTAATACTGGTCCCAATTTTTTGTTTGATCCTTTCACTCATATAGTGAATAGTCATGGTTCGATTCGTCATTTGAATATTTATTTCATCTCATGTAATATGAGGCGTGACATGACGTGGTTAAGAATTCCTCAATGGAAAGCTTCGTACATTTTCTTTGTAAAGAAGATGCAGGGAGAGGTTTGGTTTTTATTATTAAATGCCTGTAGAATAAAGAGCACGGTTTTTCTAATTTTCATTCGGAAGCATCTGTTCAGTGTTCATTTTTATGTTTTATTTTCCTTCCAAATCCTTGCTTGATAGAGATATTTTCAAAATTTATTCGAATGCCACGCTAAAAATATGTTATAAATTGTGTATTTCTTTATTTTTGTTCAATTTCCCTCTATTTTACCACATTTATAAAAAAAATTGTAAAAAGTTATTGGAAATTGACTAATTACGAAAAAATGTTAAAAATTAGAAGAAAATTGACCGAAAATCTGGGGGGAAAATGTTGAAAATCTTCGAAAATTGGATAATAAATCAACAGAAATTGGTGAAAATTGACCAAAGATCGTTAAACATCATTAAAAATTTTACAAAAATCGGATAAAAATGAAAAAAATGGATTAAAAATTACGAAAAATTCTGCCAATGTGAAAATTTACCGAAATTATGGAAAAATAGTTAAAAATCATTGAAAATTTACTAAAAATTTTACAAAAATAAGTTAAAAATGCAGAAAATTGATCAAAGGTAACGAAAAAATGTGATTATCGACCAAAAATACGAAAAAAAAAAAAAACGCTAAAAATCATCGAAAATTGAGTAAAAAATTGAAAGAAATAAATGAAAATTGTTCAAAACTCGCTAAAAATCATTGAAAATTGAGTAAAAATATGACAAAAATGGTTAAAGAGTGCTGAAAATTAATTAAAAATCGTGAAAAAATGTTATAAAAGATGAGAAAATCGATCAAAAATGCCGAAAAAATCTTTAAAAATCATTGAAAATTGAGTAAAAATTAGACAAAAATGGTTAAAAAGTGTAAGAAGTTGATCAAAAATCACGAAAAACTCTGCATTTTCAGCCCATTTTTGTCAAATTTTTAAACAAAATTTCAAATATTTTTAACAATTTTAGGCCAATTGTTGACTTCTAATGATTTTTTTTTACATATTTGAAGGCAATTTTCACTTGTTTTTCCACATTTTTGATAAATTTTCTGCATTTTTTAAGCATTTTTGTCACTTTTATACCTAGTTCTCATCGACTTTTAACAATTTTTTTTTATTTTAGGTCAATTTTTACACATTTTTCTACATTTTTCGTAATTTTTAATAAATTTTCGATAACTTTGAACGATTTTTTTTATCATTTTATGCCAATTTTCAATGGTTTTTAATAATTTTTTCCATGTTGTTGGTAAATTTTCACATATTTTTAAATGTTTTCTGGTGATTTATGATAAATTTTCTACATTTACAACTCATTTTTATCAATATTTTATCCAACTTTCCATTATTTTTTACAATTTTTTTCTTTCTGCGAGGCCAATTTTCACATTTTTTTTCAAAATTAGTTCATGACTTTTGACCAATTTACTAGTTTAACATTAGAATGAGAAACAAACTCCGAATATCGTGATTCAAAATTCAATACATCTTCTTTATTCCCCTGAAGCGTCATTCATTAAGTTTCAGAATACCGTTTAGAAGTTATCGGATAGGAACTTTGATGCTGATCTAATTTTACAGTCCCTATTTTTGCCCCATCACCCGTATCTCATCACATACGTAAGCACCAGCTGTTGGGGAAGGGGTTCTAATCAATATGTAATGGGGAAAGTTCATCCCACACGGGATTAGACTCTTTAGATTCGTGTTTATGGCATAAAATAGGTCTACTATCAAAAATTCAGTCCATCTTCTCACTGTCCCCTATTGGCTCTATTCAATGTTATTTTTTTAGTGGTTATGTTTACTTCAGCTGTAAGTTTTTTCAGCTGTAGAGCAGAATCGCCTATCTTATTAGCTTGTATCTTTTTGCTTAATTTTTTTTTACCAAATCTTATTGTCAAACATGATTTTTTTTGGGTAACGTGGGACCCCTTTCTCAAAACGGAACCCCTTATACGGGTAATATGCCCTTGGGATTAACTGAATTGATTTATATCCCTTTGGCAATTAATAATACACGAGTTATCCCCTTTCTCTCTTAATCAATTTTCTAAGCCGAACGATGAATGAAGATTTGATAAAATTCATTTTTCAGAAATTAAATATTTTTGATTGTTTAAATTCTGAATAACTTTTTGCAAAGTTTTGGCATTATTGATGAAGTTTGATATTTTTATTTAAATATGATAAATTTTGAGTTTCGGATTTTTGAACGAATTAAACAATAATTTATTCTACATCCGTCCAACAAGGTAAATTTCTTATTTTATATACATTATAACGTCTGTTGACTACAAAACAGAAATATATATTTCGTTTGAAAAACCGAAATTTGCTGAGAATTCGCCAACACAGGGATATCAATTAGAATAAGGTGAAGTAGATATACCGGTAACGGAAACCTCTCAATGGCTGTACCATTTATCGTAAAAACGTAAAAACACATCACCGGCTCTCGGTTGTTCATTTGGAAACTGTATTCGCTGTGGTTTTGGTCGGTTTATCTATGAGCCATAAATTCAGTGGTAATTACCGCTCGCACACACCATAGTATAAAATACCTACGGTAAGGCAATAGCGGCGATATAAACACATCAGAAACACCTTGATGCGATGAACGCGACATAAAAACGATGCCGGTTTTTTTTTCAGAGTATTGTTTCAATTGTACAATTGAATTACGAAGAAAACAAAGCTTCGGCGCAAGATGAGCGCGGCGAGATTGTATCGTAGTCGTAGCTATCTACTATAATAAGAAAGCGTAATTGTGCGATAGTGCGCAACCGAATTATTCTATTATTTCGCATTTTAACCTAACATTTCCTTCGGCTATGGCCATTGCTTATTGTTCCATAAACAAAAATAATAATTAGTGTGTTCGGCGCGAAGCCGCCGCCAATACCTTTGTGACCGATAAAAATCAATCTACGATTCGCGACTATATCCGCATAATGCGTGTGTGAAATCGTACAATCGTATTTTGCCACCTGTTTGATGATTTGTTTACATCTTTTGGTATAATTTATTGGCTGTTTGATCCGATAAATATTCGATTGGGATGAGTTTGAAAATAATTGTGTAGATATACGCGCGAAAAAAATACCGAAGTTCCTAAAGATAACGAAAAAAAAAAAAAAAATTACGATAACGTCGATTTTTTTTTTTATTTTCTCTCATTTCATATAGAAATTTAAAATTGGTCGAATACGTTGGAGGCGTTGTCCTCGGGGAACTGTATTGAAAAAATTCGTCACACGAAATCGTAAAACTTTTAAGATATATAAAAAATAAAATCACTGATAAGATTTGTTCGGTGGCGAGTTTTGTGGCCTGTTTTTCCATCGTCATTATTTCGATGTAGGTGGTGGTATATGCTGTTGTCCAGTTTTTCGAATATTTAGATAGGTAGTAAGCAGAGGTATCTGGTAAGCAATGAAATTTAATTAGGAAAAAAAAAACACGAACAAGCTCGAATTATTTGATTATTACGATGTCCTTTTTTTTTCAAGTTTACCAAAGTCCATTTCGTGTATTGTATTTGTGGTAAAATTTTCGAGATTTACGTACTCGAGAGATTATTTGAAAAGGGAAAGAACTGCGAAGCGAAGATTCTGTTTCGTCAGTTTTCGAAGATGTACTTATGTATTCTTTAGGTATGCTATTCTAGTTTTTCGGGTACTGGATTTTTTGGTAATTCTCCCAGGTGTGGTTCTAAATTAGAGTAAACATTTGAAGGAATTCGAATACAAAATTTCTGATATCAGATATTGGTACAGAGTGTCCAGCGAGAGGATCTCAAGGCTTAGAATTTAGATATAATCAGGTACCATCAAAAAGACGTGTCAAATGACGAAGTTGTCCATCTTGAAAGTCGAAGGGCAAACAAGTGTTTTAAAAAATCATCATTGAAACGAATTTTCGATGATGGCGATAAATAGTAGATGGCTCATTCCATGTCAACACGAGCCAAAAAGTGACTTGGGTGTTTCGATTTAGCTCGATTTTTTTTGCAAGTTCTTCTCGCCGATCTTTTGAAAAAATCAGTATCATTACAGCCTTTAGCCCTACACGGATTTTCAAATAATCGCGACTTTTTGTCGAACAGCTCAACTTCAAAGGTTCATATTTCGAGAATGGTTAGACTTGAGATAAATCTGTTTGTGTAGTTTTATAGGTAATTAAAAGAAGATTCAAAATAGATGTTCGAAATTTTAAAATATCAAAGTTCAACTTTAGAGATGAAAGCTCATTTTTTTATGATAAGTATAAAGGTTGAAAGCTGCCGTTTAAAAATTTGAAAAAATTATTAATTTTCAAAATGAGATCTCAACACCCCTGAGGGGCACAGCGGTTCTCAATTTTGATAAAAATTCAAAAAAATTGAAAAAGTAACCTGGATTCTCACTAATTTGAGGATGCCGAGTTTGATTATTGGATTGTTTTTCTAATTTGACTCCGCTAAATACCCCCACTAGCCTTCTCAATAGAGTCAAAATTAAAAAAATTGAAAAAAGAATTGGCATACCGATTGTTACTAATTTGAAGACTGATCGTGAGTATTGGCTAATTTTTTGGGTACTTCACCCCAGCATAAACGTCAACATATGGTGTACCAGGTGTGCCTGGGCACACCCTACTTTTTCCAAACATTTTTCTCTCCTCATTCTTTAAAAATTCAAATACAAATTTCCCATTTTCCAGGGAAAATATTTCAATAAAATTCTGAATAAAATTAAACTTTACTCGAGTGGCGTCTCTTTCATCGACTATCAAAAATGTGGGAACACTTTCATGATTTGTGGTCTGAAAAAATTGCATGAGAAAGATAAGCCGGCTATTATATGATAAATCGTATTTTTTACACAATTCGCAATTATTTTGCTTTATGCAAGTAATAAGTGCGGTTTGCCTGAGTGCAAAGGAGGAAGTTTGAGGGTTTAAAACCAGTCTCATGGCTGAAAAATTTACTAACAAGACCAAAAATTTGTGTAAATTATTCAATGTCCAAAAATATAATTTTTTCAATAATTTTAGCATATATGCTTTGCTTGGACATAAATATGAATTAAGTTTTAGTGTTTGCAAGTATCGGAAATTTAAACATAGCTCTTAGGTAGTCTATCATAATAGTAGCATGATTACAAAAAAATTCAAACACCCCTCACCCAACCCCAGGAAACAATCTTGTGCATCGGATTTTTCATGTCAACTTCTTAAATGGCGTATAAAAAATGAAAAAAAAGGAAATGGAAGGTGAAGGGAGAAAAGGGCTTTAAGATGCTACTAGTCTCTGATACCACATATTTCTAATCTGGGACAGATGACGCATGTATAGTTTGACCCACCCACAAGAAAGGTCTGGTGAAGCCTATAACCCCGAGTGCCCCCCTAGCCACTTAAAAAATAAAAAAATATTGGGAAATGATTAAAATAACTTATGCTAATTCGATACCGCTGAGATCAAATATCTACTTACTTTCTGGATACGACTCTTTCATACCTGCATCTTTAAGATTTTTGGTAATTTGAAGGTCAATTTGGAGCACGGGCGAGTCGGATCAAAAAAGTAAGTAGAAAATCACGACTGTTTTGAAAATTGTAAGGGTCACCCCTCACTCCCGTGAAAGATTAAGGCTGTAATTATGGTGATTTTTTTTATTAGACCACCGAGAAGAACTCGTAAAAAAAAATTTTGAGCGAAATGGAAACATCCAAGTTATCTTTTGGATTGTTTTGACAGGGATTGAGCAAATTTTGCTATGTTCATTTTTTGATTAACTTCAAAATCAAAGGGACACTTCTCTTGATGTTTTGCCTAGTACAAAAATTGAAGGAGCTATGAGTAAATTTCTTTCTAAAAGTTTTTTTTTTATTTTCTGTTATTTAATTTTGGTATATTTAGCTCCTTCAATTTTCCTGTTAGATAAAAAAAAGAAAAACGAAGTTTCTCCAGCTTTTTATGTACTGCTATTCATCCAACATCATTTTGTTTTCATAATTTCATTTTAATTAACTTGCTGAAATGTTATCTTCGATTTTAAAGTTGGTCCACGAATGAACATCCAAAGTTTGCTCAATTGTCCATCTACTATCTATTACCGTTGCATGGACTCTACACATTGTTATTCTGGAATGAATTCGTGTATTTTTTCGCAAAAAATGAGAAGTGCCCAAAAAAAAAGGAAAAATTTTCTTCATCAACGAAACATGTAGTATGTAGCTGTGCCTAGCAAGCTGCAAACCTATGTGGTAGGAAATTTTTCAACTTACACTGTTTTTGTTTTATCGTTGTTTTTCAAGTCACGAATCCTTAAAACACTTTTGAAATATGTTCACTGCACAGGTACATTCATGTATTTACGTAAGCTATATTTTTCATTTTATTATTAAAATATTTTGTACAAAAAAAATGCCATTAAAAAAATTGTTGCGTCGTTCAAAAAGAAAAAGAGAACCTTTTTCGCTACTTACGCAAAAATGAACGAGTGAATTTCCTTAAACATAATTTTTTTCTTCTCGGAAAACAGTGTTGTATTGTAGCTTGGATTTTTTTTTTTTTTTAATTTTCAAGGCAATGGTAGCTTGATTTTGAAGATAATTAACTTGATGAAAGCTTATATAAAATTTTTCACCCTTTAAAATAGTCTTAAATAAGAAGCCTTACTTTTAATTGAAGAAGAAAAGGAAAGAAGATTATTCGTAAGTTTTCTTTTTAAATATGATAATATGCATAGGCTTTTGGAAAATCTCCTCTCTATTAAATTCCTCGCTAAAATTCGTCAATGATGGTTTGAACTTTTAAGAAATCGTAACAGTAACTTTAAGTTGAAAAAAGTGAAAATGTTTAGTTGCTATAAGATTTATAACCGATTTTTTTCCATTGTTTATTTGCAGATGAAACAGTCTCGATTCCATTCGGAAAAACTACTCGTCGGTAAGTTTGCACTTGTTTAAATGCACATTAATGCAAATATTTATAACTTAAAAAACATTATATCTGTATATGTTCATATGTCTATGTATGTACATAACGTATTGTTAAAAAAAAAAAAAAGGAGAGTGCGAACCGTATACCGTACCCGATTTTAGAAGATAAACTCTTTGGAAACTGAAGCCATTGTACGAAACATGTGTATTTTTTCTTGTACTCGTACTCGTACCCGTACCCTACGTCGATAATCAAATACCGATGGCGTTTGGAAATCAAACATTTGGTTATTTGTTGTGACGTGACTTTGGCAATGCGCATTCGAGAAAATTTTAACCTTTTGTTATCAAGGTCTTTAGTTTTTAAATGATTCATTGTTAGTGTTGTCGAGAGTATGCGGTTTTTTTGAAACTGTATAGCTTATTGGTGTGTGTAAGTATATAGGTATATATATGTGTGTGTAGGTACGTTTATCGTTTATTACTCCTCTTCTTCTTTGTTATTTAATTTTGGAGATTTGATTGTTTTTTGAACGCGTGCTCGAAACGAGCTGCTAATATGATTAAATTAGAAAGCTGAGTGATTTGCGAGCCAAAAAGTACCGTGGGAGAATTTTTCAATTGATAAAGATGCACCGTATGGTCTGGTATAAGGTTTGTTAAAATGCCTTGCGACCTTGATTAGGCAACTTATTACACGAGTACAAGTTTGGTGGGTAGAAAAATTTTATCGCGGGGAGAAGGCCGACGTACACTTCAGTGAAGCATACTGCCATGTGTTACTTCGTGGTATAATTTTTTTTTACAAATTTTCATATTTATGATGAGGGATTGATAGTGATACTACAATTTTAATGCAGTTTTATGTTACTTCAAATTTTATTTTTAGCCTAATTAAGCTATTACGGTCTATCGATCTACGGCGAATGAAGGGGAGAATATCAACAAAATTCGTTTTGAGATTTTATAAGCCTATAAAGACCATTTCTGGCCATGTCAGATATTTATTTTTATTTTTTCCGCCGAAAACTAAAATCATTTACTCGGCTTGATACCGACTAAAATCGCTCGAATTCAGTTAATGGGCTTCAAATTTGGCGGAAGGGATGCTGACGGGTTAAGATCGTAAAAAATGTTCCTTTTTGAGCCGATCGACAGATAATTCAAAGTTGTATAACATATCCAAAAGTCAGCCTCCTACATCAGTTAGAAGGGGAAATATGAGGGGGTTTCTTCTTTTTAATCTTGAAAAAAAGGCTGTTCTTCACTCATTTTCCCTCCAAATTGAGCTAAAAAGTTGAAATTTATTAAGTAGTCTTAGGAGGGGTCCTGTATGTACCTTTCGAGGGATTTCAACTTTTCAACCTCATTGCAACCCCTCACAGCCTTGAAAATATAGTTTTTTGGTTGATTTTTATTTTTGTTTGAGTTCTCTCTTCCCCTACCCTAAATTGGACTTGGAATTGGAAATTTTGCATGTAGATTTTGTCAAGTCCTGGATGTGCCTTTTGGTGGTATCAATTTTTTAGCCCTATTGCCCCCCTCACCACCCCCACTGACCTACAACTTATTGACAAAAAATTAACAGACTCATGATACGAGTGTCGTAGTTAGCGACTCTGATTGTTGCTTCATCGATGTTGGAAGGCTGATTGTTGGAAAAGAAATATTATAAGACAGTGTTCTCAATGAAAATATTTTAGTGTATTTTTCGGATGGGCTTTTTCAAGAAAATTGCGGTTCAAAAGGATCAAAACTGAGGAATGAAATTGTTAAACATTTGCAAGGAACCCAAGCAGATTCTTTGTAGAAAATTTATATCAGTGGGAATTTTTTCTTTTCAACTATATTTTGCACAGCTTTTGTTTGAACTCTAATTGCTAAATTTTGCAGTATTTTCATAAGTTTAAATCCTCCTTCTCATAATTCATGAGTGGTAAAAGGGGGAGCTGGTTTAGGTGCGACCCTTCCCTTAGCGACTTTTTTTGCATAAAAATTCATTTTTACACGCAAAAAACAGTGAAATAAAGCTTAAAAGTTCGTCGAAATACTCATTTTTCCACCCTCGATCCTCCAAATTTTACAAAATTTTCTTCCTTGATTCGCTCTGGTTACGGATTTTTGACTATCTAAAAAAATTCAGTGAATCTCCCCCCCCCCGCTGAAGTTCACAATTGTTACGCTACTGATATAAATAGAGAGGTTTTGTTTTCGGCTTCTCTATTCTTTTAAGCAATACAGAGTTGAGGATACATCGGATTCTAAGAAAGAAAATTTACCCACCTTTTTTTTGTTTTCTGTGTTATTTCTTACGAAATTGTTTTTTATTGATTCTTCTTAGATATTTTAAGTCAACTTTTCTCATTCATACTTTGTTTTTCTGCAAATATTTTTGACTTCTTGCGTCTGATCGGCATCTTTTTCATCCCTGTCTACTTGTTCCATTATTCTTTTAGTTTTGCCTGCGAGAATACAATGTTCTAGATTTTTTTTTTCACTTGAAAAGACGATAGTATAGAAAAGAATGGATAAAAATTTTTAATATTTTTATTCAATGAAAGTTTTCGGTATGTTTACATTTTCAACGACGTGCAGTATATAGCAATCTGGCAAAAATTTTCTTTTTTCGAGATGAATTTTTCAAGTTCTATTCAGTTTCGAGAAAGAAAAAAAAAAAGCAGGGAAACACTTACCATGACACTTTTGACAGATTAGACGCGTTTTTGGAGAAAGAGTGTCGGCGAAAGGGGGAGCAGAACCGTAGTATTTTCTCGTATCATCTACGACAACGTGATGTTTTATCGAAAAGATTATTTTTCACTTGTGTCAGCAATTTATGTTTGTTATAATTCTCGATAGGTAAATCACTGTGCAAATAATTGTACGCGATGAAGTACGTGTAAGTTATATTTAACTTATAAAAATGATACATAATTACGAATCGTCGCACGAGTAGACAATTATTATATTCTACGATTGTGGAAGAAAATTTCGAAAATATACGAATAGGAACAGGTATTGTAGTCGTGTGTCGAAATGGTGTAGAATGCTGGTTGTGTGTTAAAAATTCCAGCGTTTAAAAAGCGCAGACGCGGTCAAAATAATATACGACTCTACGTAGCTGTTCGTAGTTTTACATTTTGATCAACAGCATTCGTAATTGTTTCTCCAGACGCGAAGGATTTCTCGAATTTTCAATTTTTCTCATCCGTCTCGTGTTCGGAAAAAATATCAGAAACTTTCGCGTTATCGGAGAAACTCGTATCGCTCGTATTTAAAAATGACGATATGGACGCGAATTTTTTTATTTTATTATATTTTTTTTTGTTTTAATTTCATCGTAGTAAAAAATTATCGATACGGTTTTAAGATGACAGGCGAAGTTTCATTGTGCTGAGATTTATATCGTGTGGTATTTGATTTATTCACGAACCGGTTTTTCGTTGGGGAAATTATTCGTGGAAATTATGATGCGTCGTCGTGTTGGCAAAATGAATAATTATTGTAATTGAAAGTGGTTCTCGATTCGAGTACTCGAATAAATGTATAGTTTGATTATTGTGATTGACGTACACGTGGTTATCATATTTTTCTATAATACGAAGATGATTGAAAAATATTACCATCGTGATAATTATATCGATCGTAAAATACGAATTGATTCGAACAAGTTTTACAAATTAGCCAAATTATGCATTTAGGATTCGATTATAATCAAATTTACACGTTATTTTTCAATCGATGCGATGTCGAAAAGTATAACATGTGACGGTCGAATTACGCGATTTCTTCGATAATCGATCATGTAACAAGACATCCTACTACCCACAAGAGAAATGTCTCACGAAAAAGAGTACAAGTTTTTTCGAAGTTTCAGTGCCAAAATCGAGTATCGATGGCCACTTCGAAGAGCAGAATATTTTTGGAGAAAATTACGCGAAAGAAGGATTGCTGGTAAGATGATCTACGGATCTATTATTTTCATCGAAACCAAATAGCTATAAACGATTATGTAGAACTGTCTCCCTCATCGTGTATTTAATTTGTACATTTTTTTTTAGCATTTTTGACTTATAAATGGAGATTGTTTCCAAGTGTGAGTCCTGATTCGATGAATCATCGCCGGAAATGTCGGAAAAAAAATGAGAGTAAATTTTATTTTATGCCTTTGGGAAGAATTTTTTTAATTATCTTCGATTGTTTGGATTTCCTTATAATTTTATGTTCCAAAAGATTAAATTTATTCGCTGATACAGCAACAGTTGGCTGAATATTAACCAACGTTTTTATCGTAATTTAGTTAATAAAAAAAGGACATGTAATTTTTTTATAGCTAAAAAAGGATTGTTATGCGATTTTTAACTTTATTAAAATTTGCAAGTGATAACTTGGTACGATGAAAAAAAAATTAAAATCAAAGTTGGCGATTTTTTTAACAACCGTATTAATAATAACATCATAGCGAGAGAAGTTTAATTAAAAAATTATTCGTTTGTAGTTACCCACATATTATAACAATAATTCGATGGTAAAGAAAATTTTTTCAGTATTTGTCAATTTTATTCGTATTTTTGTACGTGTTGAAAATATCATTATTACAGTTATAAAATTTTCTCAAATAGGTAATTTTTTTTTATCATTATTTTATTTTGAAAAAAAAAAAATAAAAATGATAAATTTTTTAATTAAAGTGGTCGTAGCGGTTATCGACGGATATTAAAAATTACTACTTTTTAGTTGGAAAGATGGCCATTTGGCTATTTTTTCTTTCGAGTTAATTAAGTCTTTAAATATAGAAAAATTGGTTATTTATTCGATGTTGAAAATAAAAACTTCTTCGATGGTACCAGCAACGTAATTTGGTAATTTTTTTTAAAGCCTATTTTTACGTAATATTTTTCACGTTTATACTATACTCGTAGTTCGCAGATGGTAAATTATTAGAACGAATTCGGAAGTTTGATCGTTTTGCGGTTATTGTAAACGGTGGTTTTCAAAGAACGAATATTCGAAATAATGGAAAACCACAATAATCGTAGAATCACGGAATCGGAAAATGCGGTTTCATATTCTCGATGGAATATAATAATGCGATACAAGTAGAGTACAAAATACGTATCCGTGTTTACTTTTGAACGTTGTCAGACGAATTTTTTCCTCGTGATAATCGCAATGAAGTGGAAAATGATCGAGTTTTTTTCCTCCTTTTTTTTTTTTTGAAATACGAATAGATACGATTTACAGCCACTGATTGAAAAAGTTCATCGTACCTACTTATTTTATTTTCACTTTTAAAGCAATAAAATGGCTCATTTGTCGAAAGCCGTCGATATATGTATCTTTTAGGGTGGGTCAAAAAAAACGATTATTCTTTTTTTCACTTGGTACCCTGAAAAACTGGTTGGTAGACACCTCAAAAAAATTCTCTCCACGTATGA